>PVKE010001775.1:0-15970 GCA_004027555.1 Craseonycteris thonglongyai
GGGGTCTCACCCCGGTGAGAACCAAACTGGAAGCACTCCCCAGTTTAGCACATGGGTCCACACAGGCCGGGACCGGAATTCAATCCTCGGTCCCCAGGGTTACAAAGTGAGCGCCTAACCCACTGAGCCATCCTGGCTTCCCCAGAAATTTTTTTTTTAAAGCACCTATTAACAATTGCCCTTGGACTAACTCCATATTGCCCCTTTGAGCAATCGGGTGCCAAAGCTATTGTGGTAAAAGCCTTTTCTGTCCTCTGCTAGGAAAGACAGCGCCCATCACAGCGGTGCACGGTGCAGACCACCCTCCCTAGCCTCAGCCCCGGAGCCGCCTCCCCCACCCCCTCCAGCCCAGCCCCCATCTCCCCACGCTCTGGGTGCCTCTGAAACTCCCCGAGGCCTCACATCAGAAGCCAGAACAAAAAACAAAAAAGCAGAAATAACACGCTAGGGAAGGAGGCCCCTCTCCATCAGCACTCCCAGTGCTTGTGTGAGGTCCCCTGAGGACTCTACGGACAAAGGGCCCGCTGGGAAGGAGAGCAGGAGATGGAAGAAAGAGGCCGCCGCGTCCACCATGCAGGTCTGACACTGTGGAAGGAAGAAGACCAGGGACCAGGGTCTCCGATGGCAGGAAGGAGCGTTTGGCCAAGTCCATGGGCAAGCCCTGAGCCACCGTCACCCACTGAGGAGCCCTGCATCCTGGGCTGGCGGCAGCCTGCAGGGGGTGGTCTGTGTGAACGTTGCGGGGCACTGGCAGGGCCAGCAGGCGGGGGCAGTTACGCTTCCTGCCGCAGGAGGCAGATCTGAGCAGCTGCCTCTCAAAAGGGCATCCCTTGCCTGTTGGTCGCTGGACGTTACAAAGCCCACCCATTGTGCTCGCTGAACCTGCAGCACAGACGTCGCAAACGGGCTGCAATGGGCAGAATCTGGCAGAGACGGTTTCAAATGTTTGTTGTTTTTTCAGTTTTGGGGTTTGGAATCAAATAAGGTCTTTACAACTTTTGAACTAGTTGCCAGCATTTTAAAAAATGCAAAGGGCCAGCATCCCCCCATGTTGGCAGACAGCAGGGCCCCCCTTAGGTTTCCTTTCATTCTGCAGTTGGCCACAGTCCCCACCACTCCTTTATGCCTACCCCAGGTCACACCACCCATTTGAATTTCTGACTGGCCTACACTCATGCCCATGTCACGGTCAGATTATAAGTCCAGGACGGCGATTCTGTCCTCTTGGATCACTGCTGGGAGTCAGAGGTCTGGAACAGTGCCAGGCACATTGCAGCTGCTAAGTGTTTGCCCATCAGAGCAGTGGGCTGTGGTCGGGGCATCAGAATAAATTGTTACGGCTGCTGGTGGTGAAGAAAACGAACTTGCTTCCAAGTTCTGTCTGGGGCTCACCTTGTTGAACCCACACACAACCAAGTTGGCACCGAAGGAAGAAGGTGGGACCCCAGGCCCAGTCAGAGTGCTCACGTCCTCTGGAACGTGTGGGGTCCACACAGCTACAGGAGGAAGCGGCATGGGAAGGCCACCACGCCACGCCCTGCTGGCTTGGGCACGGGCTTCCTTCTGCTCGGGGACTTGGGGAGGGAGAGGGTTGGCACCGGGAAATGGTGCTCATCTCGGCTCCCTGTGCAGCCCCAGCTCAGCTGGAAGCTTGGCTACAAAACACTCAGTGGGCCTCGTGCCAGAGGGGTGCTCACCCCAGAGCTCACAGGCACTCGGCCTAACGGGGGGAACCGAGCGCGGTGCCCATGCGATGTGCGGTCCTGACGTGGCATAAAAACGCACGCGGATGAATGGGGCAAATCAAGCGAGCGGTGCCTGCCAGCGGCAGGTCCCCCGGGGTGTCTCGTGAGCCCTGAGAATGACGACCAGATGAGGAAGGCCAGCGGCCGGCCCCACGCACTCTGATGAGCAGGGGGGCCGGGCAAACCCATCAGGAGCAGACAGGCCTCCTTCAAGCCCGTTTGACTTGCTAAAAACGAGTAACATTCAGTTTTAAAAAGTCCATTTTTCATCTCATTTCTCACCGCCAGGTGCTTGCGGCATCCACGTCTAGCTAAAGGAGGGAAGAGTGCTTGTGTTTGAGACCAAACTTCGCTGCTCTTAAAAATCAAGGCTGGACCTCGGCCTGACACGAGGCCCAGAGCTGGAACCTTCGATTTGTGGACGTCTTGCTCAGTCCGCTTCGTCTGTGAGGAACAGTCAGGAGCAAGGGAAATAACCCCGACAGCACCTTCAGGTTTTGCACATTTTTGTCACTTAGTTCCCTGTCCAAAGGGATATGGAGGCTTGTAAAGAATCCACTAGAACACAGCATGGTGCAGCTGTTACGGAAAACAGCATGGAAGCTCCTCAAAAAAGTAAAAATAAAGCTACCCTATGACCCAGCTGGCCATCCCATAGCTGGGCGCTCACCAAGGTCAACTGAAACCAAGATCCCAAACACAGTCGAGGGAAGGGACGAAATATTTCCAAGCCACGTATCTGCAAAAGAGTTAACATGCTGTGTCATGGTGAGGAAGAACAGCATTCCTCCTTGAACCAGAAACTCGGGAAATCCAGGAAGATGGAAGGTGGTGGGGCACAGACAAGGGGACTTCAGTGTAAGACTCACAGGAGGACCCTGCTACAAAAGGAGAGGGGACACCAGACTGCCCGGGACCAGGAAGCAGGACCTCCCGCCTCAGACAGACCCCAGCCGTGGCTAGATGGAGGGGCACGCTCTGCTTCCCTGACTTGTTACTTGCTCACTGCTTTATTCTTCGGTTCTCCTTTGATCTTTCAACAGCACTAGTGCTGCTGACCACGATCCGTCTGGAAACGTGAATGCCTTTGCCCTTTGTAGCACAGCGGTCCCTGGGCCTCCATCTCATTCTCTTCCTCTGTCACACTTGCAAGCACACGGCCTTAGATTCCGGGGCACTCTTCTCGCTTTCTCCTCTACCCGGGTGCTCTCGTCTGCACCCACAGTTCTGAATACTTCCCGTGTACAGAAGACTCTTATTTACGACTTTGGCCTTGCTCTTCTTTTCAGAGACAGATAAGCTACATCTTTAACAGCCTACTACTCTCTCAGGCAGCTCAGAGGGACCGCAAGTGGCGGGTCACGCCAGCATTCTTACAAAAAGCCGAACCAAGTGCTTTGCTCACAGGGCCTGCTCATCTCCTTCACGTTTTTGCTTCTTTCCTGCCCACCACGAGCAAGGCTTGCACCCTTGGTCTCTCTTGCCTTAGCTCTCACACGCCGTGTTTCCTCCCACCCCAATCCTTTCAGTTTCTACATTGAGACAAGAAGACTTTGTTGAGCATCTCCTACATGCATTCTGCTAGCCAGGGGTCTCCAAACTACGGCCCGCGGGCCAGATGCGGCCTGCGAGGCCCTCTCATCTGGCCCGTGGAGACCTTTATATCTGAATAAAATAATATTAAATAAATAATTAAAAACAACATCTGGGAAAAGCCGGGACGGCTCAGTGGGTTGAGTGCTCACTTTGAGGCCACGAGGACCGAGGATCAAATCCCGGCTCCGGCCCAGGCAGGACCCACATGCTGAACTGGGGAGTTCCCACAGTTCGGTTCTCTAGCTGTCTCTGTCTTTGTCTCTCTCTCTATCTGTCAAAAGTAAAATAGAAATAAATATGCACTGAAGATAAAATAATTACTCTCTATAAATATATAAAAAAAAACAAAAAAAAAAAAACAACATCTATGTTTTGATTCTTTTTTATTTGGACCTCGAGTGTGTAGTCGGCCCCCAAACTGCCGTTTGATAGTTAATGCGGCCCGTGGGCTGAAAAGTTTGGAGAACCCCCGTGATAGACACTAGGGATGTGAAAATGGTTGACACAAGGACCCAGTCTTCAATGGCTTCATAGACCAATCATTAATGGCAGGTGTGGAAATAAAAAAAGTGCTTTAGACTATGATAAATGTGGTTATAGAACAAAGTCAGGGCTACCATGAGCCCCTAAGAGGGGAAGTGATCAGATCTCCCCGAAGATGGAGGAGGGGGTGTGTTAGCTGCATTTTGGAAGCTCTGTAAATGTTCTCCAGAAAGACAGGATGGATGAGAGGATGGCATGCAGGGCAGGGAGAAAGGGACACACAGAAGTCACTACACCTGTAGAAAGCCACCACAGAACATGTCATAAGGAACTATAAACTAATTTCAAATGCAGGTGTTCATTTACTTGAAATAACATTCATTTGAGAACCAAAGTACCGGAAGGACCTAAGGAAATATAAGAGAGCCAGCGTGTCCAGAGCTTTGCTCAGCAACACGGGGTTTGTGGGATCTGGACAAGACTATCTCTGTCCGACCCCATGAGAGGAGTGGTATGCAGCGCCCCTTTTCATGAGCACAAGAGCCAAGAGCCCAACTCAAGAGCCAGGAGACAATCAGGGGGGTGAGAGCAAGAAGGATCGTCAGAAGAACTCTGCATAAGGAGAGAGGTAGGGGAAGGAAACCAATCAAGGACCCCAGCTGAAGGGGCGGGACGCTGTCCCCAAGGAACCACGGGTGACTGCGGCCTGGGTGGAGGAGAGGCATGTGAAGGGTACCTCCAGTTCACCTTGTCCTTCCCAAGGTTGGGCAAAGAACAGTTGTCATTTCAGAGGTCGGCTGCGTTCCCATCAGCATCAGGTATTCCTGTAGCCAATACCACGATCACTCCTCACAGGAAGGTATGAAGGAGAAGAGCCACTCAAGTCACACCACCATGTCCGTTACACCTGACCAGTAGCCTCCCTGGACGCAGGCATGAGGACCCCAGCCCTGGCCTCACCAGAGCAACCCAGAGAACCCCTCCTCGCCTCCCCGACTGCTCAGAGCGGCTGGGGAGAGCAGGGCATTCACACGGAGGCCCATCGCACCTGCAGGAGGAATGGCTCTCTTCATGTCTGAAACGGTGCCACCTGAAATTCCGCCTCGGGCCAAGATGGTGCCCAAACAAAGGAGAATGGTCAATCCAGAGTGGCTGTTCAGTTCACCAACTGTCACACATTTCCCGTGCTTAAGCACTAAAATGCATTGAGCATGGTAATATGTACAAGATAGGGTCCCTGCTGCCCACAACTGAGAATGTCCCGGGAAATGAGCAATGCAAACAAAGTGTCATAGTCACTCTACTGTTTGCAAACCCAAGGATCAAAATGTAAATCTCCAATATGGACATATGCTAAGGGCAGAAAAAAAAAATCAATAAAGTGATTGCAAAGAATCTTGACTCATTGCTGACTTCGAAAGTGTAGATTTTGTTATATAAAAACGCTATATATGTGTGTGTGTGTGTGTAAATATACTAAGATATATAGACTTTTTCTCTAGGCCAAGAACTGTAACTTTGTGTATACTCATTTTTTTTCTTTTTTTTTGCTTCCAGGCTTATAAACACTTTTTGCAGTAGTGTGACCTTAAAAAACAAGAAAGAATTTCATGCAATTTTCCCCAAAAGGTTCCATGTAATTCAGAGAGCTTATCAATGGGACAGCAATAAGCCTACAGACATAGTGACATAATCCACACCCAGCTGTTTAACTTTATTTTCTAGATGGATACCATTACCTGGATTAGACAAGGACTTCTCCAGAGTACTTCATACCAACAAAAAGAGTCCTATCTACGGCCACAGTTGTCATTTGCATAATCACTTTCCCCTTTAAAAGAGCCTATTGCTCAAGCCAGCACAAAAAAATAATAATCTAAAAAGTAAGAACTTCATTATAGTCTCTATCCACCCATCACTTTGGGCAGCAGAATGAGTGGGCTGGAAATAGATACTCGGGTATTTTCAAACAGCCTTCACACTTTTTATTTCTCACCGCCCTCACGCAACTTTGGGATTTTCTTGCTAAAAGTTGAAATATGGTAGGTGGATGTGAATAAGTATGGATATGTGCAAAAACTAAATTTCACCTGTTCAGTTATCGCGCTCTCAAGGTACTAACTGAAGATCCTCTAGGTAGATTCCATAGTTTAACTCTAGCATATGAAAAACGACTTGTCAATTAAGTTGGAAGAAATAAGAGATGCAGGCTAAAGAGGATAATGATGCTATCGGTTGGGCACAACCATATTGAAGTGAGAAAACAGCATGTCTACTCCTAACATTCACCTGTGCCCTGTTGCCATTAAGTCAGCCATCAACTCCACAAATCATCCCTCTGTCAGGTGACATTCTGGCCTCAACGTAATTGCAACCGTCTCTTGATGCTTTATGGCTCATCAGGACTGGTCCTGAGAATTTCAGAGGCGTCGACGTGCAGATAAGCCTCACAGCCACCCAATGAGGTAGAACTATCCTGGTTTTCATTTTACGCGCGCATACGAGGAGACAAAGAATTAAGTGGTGAAATAACTTGTCCTGCATTTCAAACAAACAAGTGAAAGCCCAAGAATCAACTAGGGCACCAGCCTCTGAGCCTCAGGCCCTCACCCCTGACAGATCTTGCCTGAGACCCATGTCTGTCTCTGGGGTGTTCTCCTTGTCTATGATGGGTCCCTGGGACCCCAGAGTGGGCCCCCTTTGGAGCCCACAAAACCTAAGCTTGTTTCCCCTGCCCTGTACAGGCTGAGCAAGCGGGGCCACGCTCTCAGGAAAGGGGCTATTGTTTTTTAACCTCCTCTCAGATTGCACAGAATATTCCCCATAGTTAGGACATTATCAGAACTCCATGCCAACCCAGTCCTCAACAGTGACTACGAGACATGGAACAAGCTGAGGAATTAAGGGCCATTTTACTGGACAGCACCAAATGTATCTTCTCAGACTGACTAAATTATTGTAAAAGCAAAATACAAAACAAAATTGTATAATGCATTTTCTCTGCATTTGATATTTTCAACTCTATGCATTGGTTTCTTAGCTGGCTGGTATAAACTTGGCAGCTATTTTTCTTGGGAGGCACTGTTCTCACTTTGATAGTATGTCCATCCCACGTCTTCGGTTTAAAAAAGTCCTTTCTTTGATGAAGTTGTACAGCTAGTAGGTGGTACTATAACACTTCTGTTGTGTTTTCAACTATCTGGCAAAGTAAGCTGTTGCAACATGACATGCAGCAGGCAAAGCTACTGTTGTGGCTGTCTTTAAACCCTCTTTCAGAATCTACAAGGCTAGAAACTGCTCATTTCCCTGCCCAGCACCCACCCCTCAGGCTGACATTGGGGGGTTCAGTTTCATGCTCTGGGTCACATGACCAGGGCCAGAGTGGGGTCTCACAATCCTCCTAAGAGCTCCCCTCTGCTGTGCCCTTCAGTTTACTATTATTATTTAATTGTTCAATTAATTGGGGTGACATTGGTTGGTAATTACATCGTTCCCAGGTGTACAGTTCTACATGACATTGTCTATGTGTTGCATCATGTGCTCACCACCCAGAGTCAGCTCTCTTTCCATCACCATGTATTTGATGCCCCCTCCCACCTCCTCCCCCTTTACCCTCAGGTCACCACTAAACTATTGACTGTGTCCATGAGTTTTTGTTTCTTTCTGACTTTCAGTTTTATATTCCACCTATGAGTGAGGTCATATGTGTCTTGATTCTTTCAGTCTGACTTATTTCACTTGATAAGATGGCTTCAAGGTCCATCCATGTTGTCACCAATGTGTGCCCTTCAGTGCAGCTGGGTCTGTGAGGGTCCGAGTCCCCACACCGGAAGGCCTGCTTGATACAGAGGTGGAAGTAGTCACAGGCTTGGGGTCCGACGATCTGGGCATCGACCATCAGCACACTATCTGAGTGATCACTCCGTCTCCCTCAAGTCCTCTGCCTTCCATTTGTAAGTCAAGGCGAGAGGCCTCTAAAGCTTATGCGCTGATCTTACCTTTATGTGGTTCCGTCAACGTCTGACCTTCAAGCCAACACCATCAATTTCAGGCAGAAGACCCTCATTCCTAGGACTTCAGGATTTTGGCATTCATACAATAACGGTCCTTGCAAACATCTGGAACATCTTTTGTGCTCAGGGAGACACCAGAAAGGGGGCGGCTCTCCTCTGAGTTTGTGACGTCCAAACAGAGGCCAGAAAACCTACTGCATGTAAGAAAGCATTCGCAGACCTCACAGATGGGGGGGGGCGTATTTTGAACAATTGGGGGCAGCTAGGCATCATTTCCCTGCTTTGTGTGATCACAGACTCAAATGGCTTTAGGGACCAGGCGGGCAAAATCAATGAGATGCTGGGCAGGAGCCCATGGGCAGTGGTGAGGACTGTGGGAGCCTGGAAAGAGGAGGTCCCACTGATGGACATTCACGTGTAGATGTCTGTAGGACTCCTGCTGCCCAGATCGAGTACAGCTGTGCAAGCAGCTGGCCCCTTCAGATCCAGACCGGTCAGTCCCTGAGAAATGGTGCTGCTCCTGCAAGACTCACTTGTGTGGGCTTGTCCAAGTCACAGGACAGGAGAGGAGCAGCATGTGGCACTCGCTGGGCTGTGACAGCTGCAGAGGCTCTGGGCCCCTGCTGGCTCATCACAGGGCGTGAAGCCCCACAGCCAGCCAGCCAGCCCCCAAGAGCTGTTCCAGGCCCCCCACAGAAGCAGCAGGGGACTCGGTACATCACCGGCCGGCATCGGCCACTCTGCTGAAACGCCACAGTGTTCGCCATGGCTCATCATGTCAGGTGTGAGGACGCCCAGAGAGGAGGAAGGACGTGTGGCAAGGGGGTGGGTACAAGTTCCCCCAAAGTGGGCAGCAATTCCTTGTGGTACGTAAGGAGGAGGAGGCTTCTCATGATGGGCACCGCTGGGCAAGTGGCAGGTGAGTCCCGTGGAGAGGGTTTACGGCGGACAACTTTGAAGAGTTTAGCCCCTTAGACCGGTGGTATTCAACCTTTTGGCTTCCCTGGACCTCACTGGAAGAAGAATTGTCTTGGGCCACACACAGGATACTAACACTAGTGGTAGCTGATGAGCTAAAGAAAAGTCACAAAAACATCTCACCATGTTTTAAGGACGTGTGTTGGGCAGCGCTGGGCCGCAGGTTGGGTGAGCCTGCCTTAGAAGCTTCGGACAGACCTCTGGCGACCATCCTACTTGATGTCTAGGTTTAAGCTTTCCGTTCCTGCCTTCTCGTCTTAAACTGCCCCAAGTCATCAGGGGAGACGCAGGTATAAAACAGGTGTGGTGGCGACTGGGGAACTTGAGAGGCCATGTTGGAAAGACGGGGCTCACTTCTGCTGTCTGCTGAGCCCCTCTGAGAGGCAGTGTTCTTGCCAGGCAACGGGAGCCCCCTGGTCTGAGCGGACGCGGGTGCGGAAGCCCCTTTCTGGCCCAGACAACTCCAGAAGGACCAGGACCTACCTGCTTGAGGAAGCTGACCTCTGAGAAGTGTAAGGGGAAAGGGTGACACACCGAGAGATGTCAAGGAGGGTCAGATACACAGCCACTGTTCTGAGAGCTGAACCTGTGGGCTGCTGTGTTCAGAAGACAGGGTGTGGGGTAGCTTGGAGGAGAGCCGTGAAACAATTCCTGCGGTCACCTCTGTCTTCTCATTAAAATGTGAATTCCAGGTCTGCCCGTCTCCTTCCTCTGCGGTCAGGCCCGCTGAAGTCCGTAGCGGCTCTCCCGTAAATTTGGCTGCAAATGCATCCTTCACAGAAGCCACACGGAACATTTCATCTAGTCCTAATGCAAAGCCTGTCAGCATCGTCTTTCTCCCGTTCTATTTTTCATGAGCGTGGCCTTTGCTAGTGGGTTTCCAAAAATATTATTCAATCGAACCTTCCCAAATTTACTTTGCAGAAGCATCTTTTATGGAAAACAGATGTTAAGAGCTAACCTAAAAATGCAAATCATAACATCATAATGACTTCTTAATTTTAAAAGTCCTGGATCCCACTTCCCAGGAGGGACTAAAAGAGACAGTGAGAGCAGCTGCCGAGGAAACATCACAAGTGGGAGGTGGCTGAAAACACAAAGGGAGGTTGCACAGTCGTGGAGAACGCAAAGAATATTCCTGGTCTTTAAACACGGGGCCCGGAGCCCTCACATACGTTCAGCCCCAAAGCGTTTACTCGGGTAAAAGAAAGGAATAAAGGACACTTGATTCCCACACGTGCCACAAGAGCGAGTTCTAGAAAGGCTCACGTAATGCCCTTCCCCCGCCTTGTCTGCACAACTCCTAGGAGAGGAACATGAACCCAGTTGCAAATGCTGCCGGCTCCAGTGTAATTACTCGGCAGGTAGCTCCTGCCGCCGTGGGCCGTCAGCACAGAGGTTCCGTGTATTTTCACAACTGGCCGCTCTCGAAACACACTGTGTGGGAGGAGCAAACACTACAGCATGTTCTCATTTCTGTAGAAAGCGGTAGGCTTTTCTCCCCAAACCATGTTTCCTGCGCTTGATTAACCCCCTCTCCTTCTTTCTTTCTGGACAGAGAAGAAAGTTTAGAAATATTTCCAACTTCCCGGTACATGTTAATGTTGCCCTTGTGAATCAAATTCAATATATATGCAAACTAGGCCTCTCTCGCTTTCGAGCCTGCGTACTCGTTGAAGAGTGAGTCACCACAGGTATAAAAGTACACACGTGCAGCCTCCTAATTAATATGTTCAGAAGCGCACCCAAGCACGAATCCTATTCGGCAGCCTTCTCGAACGTATTGCTCAGGGCTAGCTGGCCTTGGGCGCAGTAGTGACTGCGGTCCTCCGGGTGCATGGCTGACACACATGTGCATTGGGCTGCTCTCGTCTCAACAAAACCGGTTACAATTAAACAGCTGGCAGTATTTTCAAGTTTCTGTCTGGAGACCCCTTAATGCCTCAGAAGGCAGCATGAGTGTCCCACTGAGCTAAAAGTGTAAATGTTTCTTTTTTTTTTCCTTCCTTTTTGTAAGGTATCTCCCTTGTCCCCTTAAATGAAACATCAATAGAACTTCCTGTCTCTGAAGGTCTTATCAGAGGGGAGAGAACAAAAAAGGAGTCCTAAAGTCACTGGTGTGCCCAGATCCTGCTGGGGATGTCAGCAGAGGGGGCAGACACGATATGGCTGTGGCTGCTACTTCCCTTCCCCAGCAGGGGGCTGAATGCACAGACATGGGAGTCGTTTTGCTCCATGTGCACTGAACATGAGTCTTTTGGGGCGTTCAGTCAAGTTGTGG
Organism: Craseonycteris thonglongyai; assembly: GCA_004027555.1. NCBI lineage: Eukaryota > Metazoa > Chordata > Mammalia > Chiroptera > Craseonycteridae > Craseonycteris > Craseonycteris thonglongyai. Next base: position 11,097 of record PVKE010001775.1, read on the forward strand.
GCTCAGAAAGCAACCAGCCAGCAGCGAGTGAAATGCAATATGAGGTGGCCCATCTGGAACGGCGTCCAGGGCCCTGAGTGGCTGAGATAACAAGAGTGCCTCCATCTTCTCCACTTCCTCGCAGGGTTCCCTTTAGGTTGTCCACCCACAGCCCACAGCACCCAGGGGAGCGTGTCGCACAGAGGGGTTCTGGGAGGACTGCTCATCATCAGCAGAATGCTGGTGCTCATGAACAGCCGGGGGCTGCGTCACCAGACTCCACACACATGAGCCTCCCAGCAGAACTGGGCATCTAACAGATTCTGACAACATCTGGACGTGAACCCACAACCTTTATAACTCAGCCACAGCCGTCTAATCACTTAGAGTCTTAGACGACAGGAGCCTTTCGAAGCTATCTGTCTCTCTTCAATGTGAGGTCGTTTTTACTTAGAAGTCACGTGGCCACAGCATCGCTCTTGCTGTACAGCTGTGGGAATGGCAGTGACAGTGGGTTCTAAGCACAGGAACTGCACATGCGTAGGGACACGGGCAGCAAGCAGACTTTCTGTACACGGGGTTTGGGAGAAACTTGTGGAACCCATAGGTATCCATGAACACCTTGCACATGGAAGAAGAAAATTGTGCAAAATGTGGGGACGTTGTAGTGCTGTTGAGCTGCATCTCAAAGCTAAATTGAAAGCAGTTCCCAGCTTCTCTTCCCTGTGAGAATCGGAGTTCGTGCCAGCCACAGGGACATTTTGCACAAGATCTGAAATGCAGGAGTGCGGTAGCAGCTATATCTGTTTACACTCTGGGGGTCCACACAGGGCTCCAAGATGGTGGCAGCTCACCCGCACTGTCACCTCCCTCACCTTGATGGCGTGGGGCAGCTCTCGAATCATAGGTCCTCCAGTTTCCACAGGGCAAGACGACAGCAAGATGAGCAAGGCCCTTCCTCAGTGCAAAATTTGTGGAGTCACCAAAACACTCAGTAATCAAGGTAAATAAATCTATTAATGGGATTTGTTTTTAAAAAAATTAAAAATCAATGCAGAAAAACATACAATGAACAAACCATCAAAATACCGATAGACAGGATCCGTGACCACGCTGGAATGAGCCACAATGGAGTCTGAGGCGGAAGGAAAAATCGGTACTCCCGATCTCACAGAAGGGGGCAGAATCCATGCAAACTGGCTCCACGGATTTATTTCAATGTTTTGACTGCCATGTGTGGGGAACATGAGTCATGTGTAAGGTGACCAGATTTTAACATTGGTAAAGCGGGACATCATTGACTGGGGGGAAGGGGATTCTTGATTAAAAATTGGGTCTATCTCCCGCCGTTCCCTAGCTTGTCGTGCATTCTTTCCAAACATCGGGACTTTTTTAAAAGGCCGTGGGACGTGGGACAAATTGTTAAAAATCAGGACTGTCCCGCCAAAAGCGGGACGTCTGGTCACCTTGGTCATGTGGGGCGTTCAGTCAGTTCACGGGTTCAGAAAGCAGTGACTTCGAAATCACACTAGTTAGCAGAGAGCTTCTCCTGAAGCGTGACTCCGTTTGGGACAGGCACACGCCCAGCTCTATAACAAGGGGGCCTGCGATTCCTGTGGGTTGTCGTCAGCATGATAGAGACCGTGCGGGACATCAGCGAGCTCATGTTTGTCTTCTCCTCTTTGGGTGTTCCCGTTTGTCCATATTCCCAACTACGTGCAGTTGTCCCCTCCGATTGTCATTCGGGTGGACCTAAAGGACGTCGTCTGAACCCTCAGTGCAGGGGCAACAACCAGCACATGTTTGCGAGATCTCGTTCCTGAGTCCTGCACTAACCCCACACCCCACACCCCACACCACCTGTGAGGCTCTGCATCTCTGATAAGCATGTGATCTCTGCAGAGAAACTAGAAAGTGTCCCTGACACACACAACACAAGTGTCAGGGATGCTAAAGCCCAAGGTGTTTGGTAAAATGTCTATGGCCTGCGAGGGGCCCTCAGAGGTGGGCGAGGTATTGCACGCTGCATTCTTGTGCTAAATGCCCAGACGCTCCGTATCAGTGGAGCCTTCTGCTCGTATCTGATAGAAAACAGGTAACCAGGATATCCCCACATCTCTCCCGGGACAGAGATGTTCCTCTTCAGGGCTTGGTTCGGTTTTTCCTACATCAGCAATAAAGACAAAGCCGTCGTCCCCGGAAGAAGACACCGAGTATGCTTAGTGAACTCCAATTCCACGAACCTGAACTCTACGGGAGGAAGCTACGGCTGTTGTGTTTAAAAGCACCAGTTACTAAGTTCAGACGTTCTTGAAATGGAATGAAAGGAGGGACACATGTTAGCTCCTGTGAGGACCCTCACAAAGGTCCCAGGCTGTGGAACAGGGGATCCGTCCCTGAGTGATCGCAGCACTGTAATGAGAAGTCCTGGCTCAACTGGAGACGATCACTGGGTGTCGCAAAGACCCTCACATCGTCTCTGGGGACAATTGTTTTTTGAGGAATTTTGGCTCAGTTGGATGAAATACAGTTTATAGGGAAGAGCCGTCACTCGTGAGACTTGCTAGAACTGCTGGGACACAGAGACACGGCCCCCTATGGACAGAGACAGCATTGTTCCCATGATGATTCTGGACCCGGGTTTCTCGAACCCAGCACCACTGATATTCCTGTGGAACAAGCCCCCGCTGCAGGAGGGCTCGCACATGCACTGTAGAATGCTGAGCAGCGTCCATGGCTTCTCCACTAGAGGCCAACCGCACCTCCTCCACCAGTTGTGACAATGAAAAATGTCTCCACACATTGCCCATGTCTGCTGGCAGCAAAAACTGCCCCACTCAGAACTGCTGATGGTGTAGACCACACCACAGGCTCCTTTCTAATCCCCAGCAGCGGTTCTGAGGTAGCAAAGCTGGAAGCAGAGGCCACCCAAAATCAGACACAGATTTCAAAGGCAGATGCAGATGAAGCCTGGGCTGTGACATCAAGGCAGCCTTGAAGACGAGGGAAGGCTGACACCAAGTCAGTCACCAGAGATGCCATATGCAGGCAAGAGTTCAGAGCAGACACTGAGGGCCAAGTAAGGTAGGTTCAAATGAGGACCAAACTACAATACCAACCTTGGAGCCAGGAAGCACACTTTGTGGTAGACATCGGGTATTTGGGAGCAGAGGTGGGAGAGTCTGAGGACCTTAAGAACATGTCACTAATATTTAAAGACAAAGCTCCTTAGTCCTGATAGATAGAAGTGACTGTATCAGCTCGCTGTTGCTTTGTAACAAATTGTACCCAAAACTCAGTGGCTTAACCAATAAAATTGTTTATTTCCCTTGGCTCTGTGCGTCAGCTGGTGTATCTTCTGGTCCTGGCTATTGATTACTAAAGAATCATTCCACAGGACTTATTTAACCGTTAGATTCTGTCCAAGCCCCCCAACTAGGGCTGTCAGAATGGCAATCAGCAGGAGTCACCCTACTGCCAACACTAATTTCTTTCTCTCAGCTAAGAATTTGGCTTCATATAGCTTTGCCTTCTTTCTAGGAAGCAGCTGTATATAATAAATAAATAAATAAATATCTTCTCTTTTACTCTCCCTATCACTGAACTTGTCCTTTTTGGTGTCACATGGACCCTTGCTACACACACACACACACACAAATGGTTTTACATTCTAACCGGACATTCACTCTCAGTCCTAAATAACTGTTCACCTCTTGTAACACAAGTGTAACAACGATGACAAACCCACAGAACAATGAGCGCTGATTGAGTGTCTACTGTGCTCTTGGCCCTCATGTACGGGAGAGATACATGGATAACTCTTCATCTTCGGAGCCACTATGCTTTACAAAGAAACTAATGTACAAAAAAATGGATAGGTGACCCACCAAAGCTCACTCAGTGACGCTGGGAACTGGGATTCAAGCCCCAGAAGTCTGATCCTGAGCCCACGCTTCTATCACTTACACTCTATTGCACCTCTAATGTTCAACAAGTCACAGTCGATGAAATTTTCATGTTTTTGACAATCATTATGAAGCTATGATTTCTTTTTTAAAAGAAAAGTTAAATATAAGTGCAACCATTTGGTAAAAATACAAGATTTGTGACCATTTTGAAATTCAAAGATAGCTGACTTGGCTAAGTAGGGAGAATATTAATTCCTTTCATTGGCTTTATGTAGATATCACTGTAGGCAAAACACAAATTATTTAGTGGAATAGAATCCAATCTCTTGCTATAATGTATACCATAACTTTGTTTCTGCAACATTGCTCTAATCTGACTCTGGTCAAACACTTTCGGTTGTGTGGTGTTAAGTTTGGATGTTTTAAGAAATAGAATTAGAAATGGTATAAGTCAGGGGGAGGAAAGGTTAAACTATGAGAAGGTACAGTTTCATCAATAGTTCTGTGCCAGCATTCAATTAAGATGTAAATTTATCCTTTAAGAGAAAAAAGAATGAGTTGATCAATTGAAAATTAGTGTGAGAGAAAAATTTGTGCTATTGAGTCAGAAAAGCTGAGGGTGTGGGAAGGAATGCATTATAACAAATTAACCTTTGAAATAAGAAAGCATCCATGTGATAAAACACAGATTAGAATTAGAAAAGTGGTCATTTGAAAATTCATTTGCAAATAAATAAGAAAAAAATATGTTGGGGGAGAAACAGCCATAAAATGATTGGCAATGTCAAAGAACTGTTTCTCAGAGAAATGATACTAAGAAAACTTAGGCTAGCACACATCTTATTAACTTAAAATATATATTACTTATTTTTTAAAAGCTATTTTATTTCAGTTTAATACACATAAGAAGACATTGCAAAGCCTATGTGTACATTTCAATGAATTATCATGAAGTAAAACATCCACATAAGTATTACCCAGGTTTAA
>PVKE010001775.1:16070-93242 GCA_004027555.1 Craseonycteris thonglongyai
ACAGAGAGAGAGAGAGAGAGAAGGGGGAGGGCCCAGAGCAGTCTCCATAGTTGACAGCATTAGTTTTCCATATGGTTCCACTCCACAGGTGGGCGCAGGGCAGGAACTGGGCTGGGAGCCTCCTGCATAGGCCCCAGCAAGAACTGAACTGGGGGCACACCCCAGCTCAGCATATGGGTCCGCATGGGCCGGGGCTGGGATTCAATCCCTGGTCTCTGGGGCTGCAAAGCAAGTGCTAAACTTGCTGAGCCATCCCAGCCTCCCCTCCCGTATTTTTAAGCTAAACAGAAATAATGAATCCCACAGAACTACAAGTATATTCTTTTCCATCTGGCTTCTTCCCTTAGACATTATGTTTGTGAGATTTTGTTCATGTTCTTTTCAGGCTGCAGCATTTCTCTGATTTTCATGGCTAGATGGAAGTCATTCGTGAATTTACTAAAGTTTATCCACTCTACCATTGATGGACATTTGCGTTGCTTCTAGCTTAGGACCATTGTGACCAATGTCACTGGGAACATTCCCATACATGTCTTTTGATGCACATATGTATGCATTCCTTTTTGGGGTAAAATTGCTGAGGCATACATATGGGTTCCCTTCAGTGGATCCTGCCAAACTGTTCTCCAAAAAATGAACCAATTTGGGAAGCCGGGATGGCTCAGTGGGTTAAGCGCTCACTTTGCAGCCCCAGGGACCGAGGATCAAATCCCGGCCCCAGCCCATGCGGACCCATATGCTGAGCTGGGGAGTGCCCTCAGTTCGGTTCTCACCGGGGTGAGACCCCGGCCCAGTTCCTGCCCTGTGCAGCCCCGCGCCCACCTGTGGAATGAAACTATGTGGAAAAACCAATGATGTGCAACTATGGAGACTGTTCTGGGTCCTCCCCCTTCTCTCTGTCTCTGTCTCTGTATCTCTCTCTCTGTCAAAAACAATAAAAATAAATCTTTTTAAAAAAAAATGAACAGGGAAAGCCGGGATGGCTCAGCTGGTTGAGCGCTCGCTTTGAGGCCCCGAGGACCGAGGATCGAATCCCGGCTCCGGCCCAGGCAGGACCCACATGCTGAACTGGGGAGTTCCCACAGTTCGGTTCTCTAGCTGTCTCTGTCTCTGTCTCTCTCTCTCTCTCTGTCAAAAGTAAAATAAAAATAAATATGCACTGAAGATAAAATAATTACTCTCTATAAATATAAAAAAAAAAATTAAAAAAAAAAAAAAAATGAACCAATTTATACTCTACCAGCAGGATCTGAAAGACTCTATTGTCCACATCCAGTCATAACTAGGATTTTGACTGAATGGTAACTTATTTGATCATACCACATCCTAGTAATCAACACAGTTATTAATTGTATTTATTCTTGAACAGCATCTATTAGCCAACTGTTATGAAACTAGTTCATACTGTAATAACCTATACAATCATATGTATTAGGCAGGGTGGTCCAAACTTGTGGCTTCCGTGGGCCACATTGGAAGAAGAATTGTCTTAGACCACACATAAAATACACTAACGCTAATGATAGCTGGTGAGCTAAAAAAAAGTCACAAAAAAATCTCATAATGTTTTAAGAAAGTTTATGAATTTGTTTTGGGCCGTATGAAGCCCGTAGGCCATGGATGGGACAAGCTTGTTAGTGCAAAGTCCCTGGACATAAACCATGCTTTCTATTACAGAGATTTCAAATGATTTTCAAATATACCTGTTTTAACTCTCAACAAATGTCACTACTGCTTTCCCAGTTTCATCAGCGCCCTGGTCACAGAGAATTTCAAATCTTTCTCCCCCTCCTTCTCCTGTCACGCTCCCTCCACATACCTTCGGTTGCCTATATGTTGTACTGGTCGTTCCCCAACACTCCTCACATGAGACTTCCCCACTACCTGTAGATCAAAGATGGTGTCGCAACCCCCTTGAACCTTGCCTGATGGCCTGTCACTCATTTTATTCATTTGCTCCAATCATAGCTATTTATACAACATTTACTATGTGCTCGTCGCTGAGCTAACACTGAGGATAAAAGGTAAGTAAGACAAGGACGCTACCGCAAAGCAGCTTACAGTACGCAGGGAGAAACCAGTATGAAAATACACACGCGAGCTAAGTTACAATAAGCAGAACTAGAAAAATAGAAACATGTATGAGTATGACGCAGGCTTAAAATAGGAAGACATTGGTTTGCCTGGAAAGAAAAGATAAGGGGTGGAACGCTAAGCAGAACCTTGACATCTGCTCGTGAGTAGGAATACTCCAAGGGAGCAGGCAGGGAGCCGGCAGCATGGTGAGGATGCGGGAGAGCCTAAGGGTGCAAACCACCAGCTGCACTCGGCCAAACAGAAGCCTATCAGCATAGCTGGGGTTTAGACAAGAGCTGGAAGGCCCAGAGAGAATCAGAGGCCCAACCCATACCCACTGGGCCTCTCATGCCCACTCCCACCATGACTGCCCCCGTCCCCCGGCCACCCGAGTGCTCCTGTGCCCCTTTCGCTCTCCCACACGCTGCCTCTGCACCGTCATCCCCCTTGGCTGAGTTCCCACGATGGCTGCCTGGTTCTAAAATACACTCACAGTCTTCCTTCTATCCTCTTGTTCTGATTCCAATGACAACCAGTTAACAGCCACAAAGAATGAATCGCCAAAAAATGTATTCAACTTTGCCCGCATGTTCTTGTTGAGTCCCTTCCCCTAAGCTCGGAAGACTAAGTACCCTCTTACTTCTAAAGCTTCTGAGTGATAGGAATCAGCTTCTATGCTCCTGAACCTTCCACACTCTGCTGAATTATGTAGAAATGTAATCAATCCATTATACACATGTCGAGAGCCTTGTACACAACGCCTGTAGACTGCTGGGTGAGTATGGGGGGGACCCCCAAATAACAGTTTATTTAAAAATTGTGTATTTATCCCTCCATGCTTAAGCTTCAGTCACCTTCAAAGCACTCTCCGTTTGATACAACATACCTATCGAGATACTTTTTCTACGGCTCAGAACAGTTTTGGACTCGTCGATTTGGATGCCTGTTAGTGCTTCTGCCATTTTTTCTTTCACCTCTTCCACATCAGCAAAAGGCTTCCCTTTGAGAACTTTTTTCATCCGGGGGAAGCAAACAAACAAAATGTCTCTCAGGGTGAGATCAGGTAAATAGGGAGGGTGGGGCACGGGGGTCACGCCGTTTTGGGTCCAAAACTGCTGAACACTTAGCGCAGTGTGGGCAGGTGCGTTGTCATGCCGCACAATGTTTGTGTCAATCACCCGTCATGAAATGGGCAAACATGTTGAAAGAGTCTCCCCAAAATTCACTAAAGCCAAATGCGGCCTCTCACAGCACCACCAGCTGGTATGCGGATGCAGATGGGTTCCTAGATCACTCACCTAGCCGGCGAAGCCTGTGCTACAAGGGGCCTGCTCTCCAGAGATCATTCTGGTTTTGGGGGGTCCCCCCTTGTAGTTTGTGGGATGGTGAGAGAATGGCACGTTGTCAATCCCCACAATGGTCCCAGATCTCTCACTAGCCTACATTCTGCCCGGGGAAATGGACATGATTCAGAGTTCCAGCAACAGACACCAAAAATGCAGCCAATATAAAGAAAACATCCGTGATGCCCACAGTATGGAATGGGGGGATGGCCTAGAGGGAGACAGGAAGCCCTTTCTGGGAGCAATGCGACTCCCCTAAAGGAAGAGCTTCTGTCTTCGACAATGTGGAGGTGCGGTGAGGTCAGCTGAGGCCTGGGAGGGAGGGGTCAGGTCTGGGGCTGAGGGAGGGAAAGACGTATGAACACCATCAAGGTGGCGCAAGGAGAACGGAGCCTCTGAGGAAGTGAAACTAGGTGAGTGTGGCCGAAATGAAGAGTGTTTGCAGGGAGCGTTTCTGGGAGGAAGACAGAAGAGCACATAAAAGGTCATGCAGAGGTTTGAAGGCCAAATGGAGAGTTTTAGACTTGACTTGGCACTTTCGATAATGCCTCAGTAGCTCCTATGGGACCAGCCCTCCCTCAAACTATAAAAAAAAAATAGTTAACCTCCCTTAAACTATTTTTAAAAAGGAACTGCAGACTGGGGACCAGCTATAATAAGCAGGTGCCTGAAGGTGCTGAGAGTGACAGAAATGGGAAGACACGGGAGTGGGTGTGTATTTAGAAAAGGAAAGGACCCCTGTGTGTCCTGTTCTTTGCTTTGTCTCTGAGGGCAGGCCCATCAGCAGCGGCAGGAGCAGATGCAAAGCTGCAGTCTTATTGGATCGCAGATGGGGGCACAGACATGGGGCAACCCCAGTAGCTGGAAAGCAAGAGGGCTATCCAATGGGGAGAACCCCAAATTCTGGGCATGAACTCTACCCCCGTTTCTGAGTAAACCAGGACCCCAGGGGCATGGGGGAGACGCCCTGCAGGCAGCTGCAGCTCAAAGAAGCTGGCCCACAATGCGTCCCTGCGGGGCTCCACTAGGAGGGAAGCCACTGAGTTTGCAGTTTGAATCACATCATGAAAGGTGAGGGGGATCATTTGGAGGGCAGACCGCCTGAGCAGAATTGTATTTTGTGTATTTTCAGGTGGTGACTCTGACTTTACTGTGTGGAGCAGACTGCGTTGTGGCAACAGCGATGCGAAGAGGTATCAGGAGGCCGTTGCTGAAGTCCCAGGAGTGACGGTGGCACTTGGGTGGGCCTCGGGGGGAGGAGTGGAGGCTGAGAGGTGGAAGCTGGGTCAGCGGAACTGGGGAGGGAGGCGATGAAACAGGCTGAGGAAGCACGCTGGCCAGGGAGGCCTCCCAGGTCTGTGCCTGGAAAACCCCAGTGACCACATTCAGGGTGATGTGCAGTCAGCAAGGAGGGCGGCAGGTGGGCGGGTCAGGCATCTGCGTCCAGATGGATGGAGCGGAAGGCCCTCCTGAGATATCCCAGGAGACATGCCACGTTGACCATTTCATGTGACAGTCGGGGCTAAAGATAAAAATTATTACGACAATGGGGCTCCAGAGATCATGGAGCTGTGAGTACAGGTGAGCTCCCCGAAGGAAAGACTATAGGGTCAGAAGAAAGGGGGCCCCAGGATCCAAGCTTCAGAAATCCCACTTTTATGACCCAATTGAGTTGGATATGCCTGCAGAGGCAATAGAGGCGGGAAAGTACAAACAAAGCAGAAGTTATGTCACAAACGGCAGCTCCGTAGTGGTTAAGGGTGCACGACTCCTCATGTGCTGGATCCCCAACTCAAATACTCTCTTAGCGCACTTACCTAGAACCTCCCCCACGCCTGTTCTGAGATTACACCCTCAGATTTACCCTAAAACCCAATCTGCCTAGCCCTTTAGGAACCGCCCCCCAAAAGCATCTAAAAACCCAGCAACTTCATTAGATCCCCTGCATCGGGGGTGTCCAGTTTTGGGGCTTCCCGGGGCCACAATGGAAGAAGAAGAATTGTCTTGGGCCACACGTCAAATGCACTGACATTAACGATAGCTGACGAGCTAAAGCAAAGGTCGCAAAAAAGTCTCATAACATCTCAAGAAAGTTTACACATTGCTGTTGGGCGACATTCTGGGCCTCACGCGGCCTGTGGGGCCGCGGGTGGGACAAGCTTGCCCTACGTGTTCTCACGTTCAAATCCATTCTTACCCGACCTGCTCCACAGGGCTCCCTCCTCCCCAGCTTCCAAACCTCACCACGCATTTCATTTCAGGGCTCATGCTGCCATCCCAGAATAATCAAGACTACCACGTGGCCCACCTAAAAGCATAACTCCAGAGGCCAATCCATTCTCTTACAAGCTACACACAGAAGAAGAAGAAAAAAAAACATTCTGAACGTGGAAGCATTCACATAGAAGCATTTTTAGTTGGCCTTGATTTACAGACTTTTTTTTCTTTTTTTTCCTTTTAACAGTTCAAGTTTAAATTATTAACCCACTGAACTCGCCGGGCCTGGACTTTGAGGGCTGCTGTGTCCCGCTTACAATCACAGATCAGCCTTAACAGGGGATTCTGGAGACAAGAACCGTGGAGGTGAAACCATACAAGGAAGTCGATGACACAGGGTTCGCCTGGAACCCGGCCTTCCCCGTGGATGTCCCTTCCAAGGGGCTTTTGTCCTGCTGCCTCCACACACTTCAGCGCCATTCGGGGGCCTCTTAGGGTCTTGGGACTGTTTCAGGGGTCCCCATGGTCAAAGCTATTTCCGTCATAATTTGAATCTCATTCTCTCACTAGGCTACAGTGGAGTTTCGATGTGATAGCAAAGAACATCCACAGTTATCTGGCGGGGGAAAAACCATCCAATGTGCCTATTCACAGCCGCCTCTCTGGAGACCAGCGAAGCGCAGAGCCTGAACCCGGACGCAGAGGTGAGCATCAGGGGTCTGCCAGCGAAGAGACACAGAGACGGTCAGACCACTCTCATCTCCCCCAGAGAGCTTCTGTGTGCGGGAGTATTGCTATTTTCACAGAAACGTGTTATTATTCGCATTGCCATGTAATAGACTTATATGGCGTTCTTTCACGAATCATTAAATAATTTTTTAAGAACTTAATTTCCAATGTGGTAAGTCTTTCTTGATAGGAGCCATGTGAACAAAGCCCCATGGGTCGGGTCCTACCCACAGGGCCAGGGTCTGGGTCTGAATGGTGGTGGGGGAGGGCTCAGTGATGGCCCGGCCCTGGCGGGGTCACAGTCACTCACCAAGGGTGCTTACTCCCAAGGGAATTCTATACTTCTGGAGCCCCAGAGCCAAGGGGCAGGCCAAGGCCCCCAGCCTACCATGACCACTTTAGGCTCATTGAGCATGCCAGCGTGCACCCCTGCTGTGCTGACAGACACCCAGAGAAAATATATTAGACCAGGGCTCAAATGTCAGCCAACGCCCATAGGGCAGCTGGACCCGTCATTAAAATATTAAAGAATGACGGCACCCTAAGACTCCCACTTGCTCCCAGAGCGACCCCGCCTCCCCCAGAACCTCATGGGCACACATGCCCCATCTTCCAGTGTAAGGAGGAAAGTCTGGCAATTTGACCCCCCGGCATCTCCCTTCAATGCCTCTGGTTTCCTCAGGCCCCGTGGGCTGCTACCCTCACAGTGCACTCAGCTTCTACACACGTGGGCCATCCGGAAGGTAACCGGCCAGGTAGCTGCTCCTGTTCCATGCGCAACGGCTGCAGTTTTTCCAGCTATCCCTCCTGCACTTGGAGAATCACGGCCCACAGAATCCAAAGGCAGCACACTCCCCTGTCAACCTCTCGGCCCCTCTCCCCACAGCCTTCTGACGCCTGAGAGGAAGATTTCCGGGTTTTCCTTCCTCTCCTTCATCTTACCTTCTCCCTCTAGGGGTCCAGCTGAAATCCCAACCCCCAGTACCTCAGAATGTAACCGTATTTGGAGATTAAGGACTTTAAGTTAAGATGAGCTTTCAGTATGGGCCCTAATCCAATAGGACCGGTGTCCTTCTAAGAGGAAATATGCACACACATGAAGGGACATCAGGGACACACACACAGAGAAAATGGCCCTGTGAGGACACAGGGGGAAGGCAGCCATCTGTCAGTCAAGGAGAGAGGCCTCAGAAGAATCCAAACCTGCCCACACCTGGCTCTTGTCCCTCCAGCCTCCAGAAGTGAGATAAAATAGACTTGTGTGGTTTAAGCCACCCAGCCTGTGATGTGTTGTTACGGCAGCTTTGGCAAATTGAACACGTCAGTCAACTTAATTCTGCTCGGGTCACCCAGCGTGTTATCGAGGCTGGTTAGACACACAGTTACTGAAGCCTGGAGACCTCCTGAAATGCTGTCGTCAGCCCTCAAGCCTGGAGGCGCCCTCGTACACAGAACCGCTTCACGGTGGTGGTGTGTGAGTTCCTGGCCGAGATACGAAGCTGCGTTGCCTTGCACGGATGGCCTCCCAGACGCGTGAGAATGGGTGTTCAGGCTTGCAGCGTGACGTTCAACGTTTTTCCAAAACTAAGAACACGAATGCCCCAAAGCGGTCTGCACCAACAGCTAATATAATTAGAGGAAACCATGCGAAGGTAGGGATGGCCCCTGAGGAGCAGAAGAATGAGCAAGACGGGCTGAGAACATGCTGAGGGGCCCCGGGCAGCGCCTTCAGCTCCCGCTGCAGCGTTAGCGCGAAGCCCCGTGGTTCTCCTGCCTGAGATGAACTGCCCTGTGGGGGGGTGGGGGGAGCGGCTCGTGCACATGCACAGAAGAGGAGGCATTGCACGACGGTGCCTTCTGCTGCAAACTGGCTTTCCTCCCTGCTTTGAAAGTGGACCTGGCTTTGATCAATAAGCTATTGCGAATATGATGCACGGTTGTGAGAGAAAACAACTTCTGTTTCAGAAGAAATGGCAGAGATGAAGGCGCCGCCTCGGCCTTTGAAAGTCGATACCCCGGCCCCCCCAGGGACGGAGCAGCAGAGGCCCTGCCACCGCGGGTTGCTGGGCACCCCAGCCTGGCTGCTACCTGGGAGAGCGCTGCCTCAAAAGCCGGTGGCAGACAAGGTTTTCTTCAGAATCCGTGCAAAAGGCGACTTAGCTTCTTCCTCCACCCCACCCCACCCCCACTTTTGGAAGTGAACAATAACTGGGGACAGATCTGCTCCCTTGCAAATCCAATACACTCAGGCTGCCATTCCGGGTCCTCCAAAACCAAGTCGGCCCCAGCTCACCAACCTTTTATGACACTGTCTGGAACGTGCCTCATATTATTTCACCCGAGACAGCGCGACACTACGTCTGTGCCAGTTTCTTGCGGTTACAGCTCCAGAGGTGTCAGGCTCTGAGAAAAACGGGGAGTCTGGCGGTGCTCTGACAGGGTTCCAGGTAGGAAACCAGCACCCCAGCAGACTGAGGCCGGGGGGTCCGTTCCCCGGATCTCCACCGCCAGTCCGTACTGCGCATTATCAGCACACTTGAGTCAAGGATGGATCTTTATTGGTGAAAACAATGGCCTCTCAAGCCTCCATGATTAGTGTCTGAAACAGGTTCTCTCTGGCAAAATTAAAGACATCCAAGATATGTGCATTGGCGAAAACAGCTCGGAGATACCCCTGTTCTGATCCAGGGAATACAAATCCACCCCTGGGACAAGGTGAGGGCTGGGCCCCGTAGCATCCAGCGGCTGGTCACCAGGGTGGGGCGGTCCTGGTTGTCAGAGGTGATTGCAAAGATGGGGCTGCCTCTTCAACCAGTCACACCAGAACACCTGTGACACAGAGAGCCGGGACTCCTCAGGTCAGGTGGGATCTCTTGTCTTTTGCCAACAGGCATTGGCTTCGTAGATATCCACACAAGATAATAGAAGGGACTGCATTCATTAGAAACTGGCATGAGGAGTCTAAGAAAAAGCTCATCTTCAGCCAGCCACCTTAACTTTCCTGTTTAGGAAAAAAAAAAAAAAGTACACCTGGAAACTATATTGCTGACCAATGTCACCCCAACGAATTTAACAATAAAAAAAAAAAAAAGTGCAGTTCGTTTACTGCGTTCACTTAATTTTACATAAACATGATCTTTGAGGGTGAAGCAAATCTGACTGGTTTTCACCCTGAAAATATAAACTGTTCTTGGAATTATTTCTAAGCAGAACTTGTCTCTAACCGTGACGTAACACAAATGTGCATGGCAATCAGTATTTAATAATTTGGGGGAGGGGAGTAAGGTTAGGATGGAAATCTGCTCATTTTCTCGGGGTAAACGCTGCAGCCCCACGTGCCACTGGTGAGTATTCTTGGGACAAACGGGGAAAGAGTTAACTTTTGGGAAGGCTACATTATCGACCAAAAAGAACCTAACTGGCTTAGGTCAGTTTTCAAGACTTATCCATCATTACTCTCCAAACCAGTTGGACTTCTTCAAGCCCTGTTCCTGCTACTTGTCCTCCCTTCTCTCACCACCAATTCAAATCTAGACGTCCCTCCAGCCACCTCCTTCTACGGCAGAGGTGTGCAACCTTTTGGCTCCCCTGGGCCGCACTGAAAGGAGAAGAATCATCTTGGGCCACACCTAAAATACACTAAGATAGTTGATGAACTAAAAAACAAACAAGCAAACCAAATAAACACAAACAAAAACAAATCACACACAAAAAATCTTATCACGTTTTAAGAAAGTTTACAAATTTGTGTTGCCCACATTCAAAGCGTCCTGGGCAGAGTACGGCCCATGGGCCGTGGGTTGGACAAGCTTATCTACAGAACGACTTCTCACCTGAGGTCTTATTTGCATCCAGGAAACAAGGGCTAATGAAAGTGTGCTCGGCTCTGGGCACCTTGCCATGATCTTCTGGGCAGTGGTTTCAGATCTAAGTACTTCCAGCCAGCATTCTCAATCTAAGCACATCGAAGGCAACGATGACCTCATTTTCTACACTTGCTAATTCTTTTGTGTCTTTTTAAGCAGGGAGCCCAAGCCCGTGAACACAGAAGTGCTTGCTAACTGTATCCACTGTGTCTGTGCCTGCTGTGTACGTGGGAACTTCAGGGTACAGGCCACCACAGCTCACCTCTGATCCCCAAGAAATGATCCAGGAAAAGAGCAGGGACCCTGGAGGTTTAAAAGGACAGGTCTCCTCGCATTTATGCATTTTATAAGGAAAACGTCCACACTGTTGAATTTCTGGAGCTTTGGCAAGATGGGACCCCCCCTACCCCCCCCCCACACACGGCTGAGGATAGTCTCAATTTTTCCTTCAGCTAATTCTTTTAAAGGGAGGGAGTATGTTTTCAAAAGAAAACTGGAATTGCAATTGGTGGGTTCAAGTTAACCACTCACCAGGATGCATGTAACCTTAGGCAAATTATTTAATTTCTTTGAGCCTCCAGGTGCTCATATAAAATGAAAATACTGTTTATCCAACATGGTCATTGTGAGGACTGTCTAAATAAATGGTTCCATATATGCTAAATAGCCATACAAGTGTATGGCTTTGTTATTTTCAAATATTCACTTCTTCTGACACCAAGATAATCTTGAAACTTCTCGTTTCAGTCACAAAAGTCCATTGGACTTTCCCAAATCACCTATGAGAACCTTTAAACACAAAGACTTTATTTTTAAAATTCCTTTTTTAGTTAAAAATGCTGCATTTCAGAACAACATCGGTTTCATTCATTAAAGTAGATGGCAAATACAGAATTTCTCACAGACTTGCTATCTTCCATTTGGGGCATTTCCATTTCTGTTCAAAGTGGAGATGGAGGTAACACATTAGAGGCCATCCCGATAGTTCTGGGAACGCAGTGTGAGCCCCTAAAGCAGGTGTGGTGACGTCAGCAGCTTCCACCTTTAACAAGATCTACCTGTTAGGGGGTGAGCAGCATGGCCACTCCCAGAATTCCAGGAGGCCTTGGCCATTTCAACTGCAACTCCTTTCTTGGTATTTATAAGTTTGCCTAAAGACAAGTTCTATGAGATCATCCATTCCCATTCTTGAGAGGGTTCATTTTTTATGGGATTAACATGACACAAAAAGTCATTTGGCTTTATGGAGCATGCATGTCTCTTCCACTTTCGTAGACTGAGCCATTTGAAATGTGCCAAGAAGATGATGAAAGCAACTAAACCATTTGTCTGAAGGGAAAGAGAGATAAAATTGCCAGGAGCCTGCAGATTAAAGAACCCATTTTCCGTTTCAGATTGACACATCAGCACAACACTTCAAGACAAAATACAGGGGATGAGACAGAACTTCAATGTAACTCTCTCCAATTTTAACTTTAATTAATTCTCTCCATTTCATAACAAAGTGTTTTCTAATTATACAGAGGCTGGCTTCAGAATTCTAAGCAGAACAGTTGCCATTCACACATCGTCCTTGTGTTTCTAATGACTACATTTTAAACTAGTCATACATACTTCATCTTAGGTAAATGCATAAGCTAACCTTCCTTGCTTAACAATTGTTCGGAATCATCGGTCGTATTTTCTAACTCTGACATAACCACCTATGAAAGATAGGCACCCTCAACTTGAGTGTGTATCTGCATTTGGGTTCTCCAGACAAACAGAACCAGTAAGATAAGATGAGGAGATAGGACAGGTCGTGGCTCACGTTAGGTTCACAATTTGTGTGCGAACTGGACACCCAGGAAAGCTGGTGGTCTTCAGACCTGAGAAATGGGGGCTGTGGGTAAGTCCTAGAGTCCAAAAGCCAGAGAACCAGGAGCAGCAAAGTCAGAGGGCAAAAGAAGATGGACGTCTCCGCTCAAAGACAGACAGAGCTCGCCCTCCTCCACCTCTCTGTTCTGGGCGCGCTCAGTGGATGGACAGTGAATGTGACATCCTTCACTGGGTCTGCTGATCCAAACGCTCTTCCCGAAACCCCCTCACAGACACACCCAGAAGGAATGTTTCCCAGCCGTCTGCACACCCCTGAGCCCTGCCGAGGGGACACACAATTAACTGCCTCAGTTTCTGCTGTTATCACCAACGGGGACAATGTCACAGCTCTCAGTCACAGATGGGCCTGGACTTCAGTTAGCATCCCTCCCATTCTGTGGCCCCATCATCTAATCCTACCCTCAGCTTGGGTTCTGGGCTCACAGGGAATTCTTGAAGTGAGAGGAGCAAGGTGTGCGCTTGTGGTTGTGACAACTCTCCTAAAGCTATATTTGCTCTTGCCGTGAAATGTTGGCGGCCCCTGCTGATGACAAAGAGTACCAGGGCCCCTTCCACATGGCCTTGCCACCACCAGATGGCACGTCCCGACGAGAGCAGGTTTCAGACCCACTGCTGCTACACACGCCAGGCCGCGTGCAGGCCCAGCTCCCAGCCGCTGTGGCACTCCTGCAGGACCTTGCATGACCCAGGGAGCACACAGAGCCTGCTGGTCCTGCACCAGGTCCTCCGCCCCCCTCCACAGGGGGTGGAGGGCACCGGGCAGGGCCTAGCCCACTCACGTATGCAATTATTATGAGCGCCCCCCATGTCGCTCCGTGAGAGTCATCTCCAATCATCGCTGCACTAATTAAGGAATCTCCAGGGCAGCCATTTACGGAGGAGGTGGCGGAAGATTTGAGACAGAGAATGCTCAACTGCAAACTCTTAGTACCTTTGTTACGCTCACCAAGCTGCCCTTGGCATGTGCATTCCTCATGGTGGCGCTATAAACGCTAAGTCACCACTCCGGCCATAGAGACAAAAACTAACGGAACCACATAGATATTCTGCATTGTCTGTGCTGAAATATTCTAAAGGAGTATGGCCAATGGCCAATGCCGGTTGTACAACCAGCAGAAGAGGTCAGAGGGATGGCTGTCACCGCTCCCTTAACTTCTCTATTCCACAGCCCCCGTCTTCTGAACAAGAGCCTCAGGAGGGTAGCTCCCCGCTCCCAATTTGAACACCAGACAGCGAAATAGCTCGAGCTGGTGGCTGTACATAAGCAGCCCCCTCACAAAAGATGAAAAATGGGGTCTGAGTAAATAGTTATGACAACAGTGTGCCCTGTAAGCGCTTTTTTTCTGATAAATGTTCTAGAAAAGATCCACACAACAGCCTTGTCATCTGCTGGGGATTCTATTTGAGATGTCCCCAGGGAGCCCAGGTGGTCAGGGCATCATGGGAAGGTAGTCCCCAGCCCAGAGCACGGTTCCCACGTCGGTCAGTGGATTTCTGTCTGTTTCAACATCAAATGACAAGCGCAAACGTGCAGCACGGCCCCGGGACACCATGCAGCTAATTTACACAAGGCACGTGTTTCATTCTGTATACGTTATCCCTCTGTGTGTTCAGACACACTTGCTCAAAGGGGTTTAACTTGTGTCAGAAAGAATGATGCTGGCTGCGTTCAGCATCTCGAGAACGGTTTATGATGACACACCCTGTGGGAGGGGCATGTCTCTATTTGAAGCTCCGTGTGCCCTTGGAGGGCAACATGCCCCGACTCACATTCACGGCTGCTTTGATTTGTGCCCTGACTCACTCATCAAATATTTACCAAGCGCCTCCCGCAGACAGCACAGGTCAGAACCCAGGGGAGACTATAAAGGAGGAGAGGACATGGTTCCAGCTCTCAGAGAGCTTTGATTCCAAACTTGATTTTAAAATCAGAACAAATGGCTGTGAAAGATGGTGAGTGACTCAGGGCAAATGAATGCCATGGTTCAGAAATGACATAGGAGCTGGAAAAGGAGACTAAGGAATACACTGCTTTATGCTCACAAGACGGCCACCCTCCACTTCAGACACCAGACGTGTGGGTCTTTCACACATCAAGCGATTCTCCGACACCACGTGGGTATCCTACTGCTCGGTTCAGTTCTGACACTCGCTGGAGGCAGCACGAAGCCCACAGGGTCAGGGTGTAGCCCCACGAGACTGCAATCAGACACCAATCACAGTAGTGGGTCCCCAGGTTACCCCCAACTTCAGTTCAGCATAGCTAGAAATTGCAAGTTCTCACAACCCTCTCCTTGGACTCAATAGTTGCTAGAACAGCTCACAGAATTCAGAGAAATGGTGACTTTTACTCATTTATTATCTAATAAAGGGTGTGACAGAGTGGGGACCCAGATGGACCCCCAGATGAAGAGATCGCAGATCTAGGAGGGTCCTGAGCATAGGAGTGTCTGTTTCCATGGACTTGGGTGCACAACCCTCCAGATACACGGTGTGTCTACCAACCAGAAAGTCCCTGAACACCAACTGATTGTGATTTCTGCGGAGATTCATCACGTACCCGTGATTGAGCGTTAACTCTATTTCTGGCTCTTCTCCCTTTTGGAGAATGGGAACAGGGCTGAAAGTTCCAAGCTTCTAGTCATGGCTTACCCTCCAGGGGCCCACCAAGAGTCACCTCATGACACAAGCGACATTCCATCACCCAGGAAATCCCAAGACATTTAGGAGCTCAGGGCCAGATGACCCTGTCACTCAGGAAATTACAAAGGTCTTAGGAGCTCTATGACCAAAACCATGGGCAGACACCAGCATATCTACTTCCTATTATCAACAGTTCACAGAGACACAGCATTGAAGTAGTCACAAGATAAAAATACACTAAGCTTTAAACAGTTTTCAGGAAATAATATGGCCAGGGAATAATAACCAAAAATTATTGACAAGATTATAGTCTGACCACAGAAGATCTAGATCCACCCCGCGGCCTGAGGGGTCGCATGGCCCACCCAGGACAGTTTTGAATGTGGCCAACACAAATTTGTAAACTTTCTTAAAACATCAAGAGATTTCTTTTTTGCAACATTTTTTTTTTTTTTTTTTTTAGTTCATCAGTTATCGTTAGTGTATTTTATGTGTGACCCAAGACAGTTCTTCCAATGTAGCTCAGGGAAGCCAAAAGGTTGGACACCCCGATCTACAATATTGGGTGAAGTTTATACTTTTTTCTATATGTAATCAGGGCTGTTGAAAGCTTTTTTAAAGAAGAGTATACCTGATAAAGGGGTATTTTAGGGAACAGCCTTCCTGCAGTAAGAAAGCATTGGAAGGGAGAGAGAAAGCAGGACAATCTATGCGAAGACAATTTCAATCATGCAACCATGAAGTGATGTGGGTCTAGACCAGAGTGAGGCCATGAGGCTATAAATCCAGATTGTTCTATCCATTTTTCTGGAGAAATAAAAAGTTCAAATACCCTTGAAAAATAGCTTTGGCAGGTGCCCATGTGATAGATTGTCCTTCACTTATGTCACCCAATTTTTTTTCTTTAACTGACCACCAAGTAATCGCTCTGCCCCCAGACTGTTTATCATCCTTCCAAGTCTAGCCCAGCAGACCTGAACCAAACGAAAGGATTTCAGAACTAACTGGTGGCCTTGCTGGGCTGCAGGACCTCACGCCTGTTAATCTTCCATTGCTGTTTGGTGTTACCTCTATCTCCCAGAGACCAGTAGCAACATACAGCAAGACGTCACAGCGGATACCTGAGGTAAGCCAGTGTCACCCCTGACATAGTTACATAGCTCTGAAACGGTGAATCCGTGAGGTTGTCAAATCTTCACTGTAAATGCCGAGCTTATAAGTTTATTATTTAACAGGAAGCTGTCTAGGCATATATGAACTGAGTGTAGCAACTGCTATCCTGGGGGTGAATACTAGACCTATTACTGTGCTTTTAGATTCTCCCAAAAATCCAAAATCATAGCTACCTGCTCCCCAGATCCTAGAAGCAGGAGCCCTAAATAGCACCTAATACCCCAAAGTTACCCCAACTATAGCTGCCGTTCTTTCTTATAAAATTTCAACTTTTAGTTATTAGTCCAACAAGTAAGGAGCTTGGAAGCTACCACTCCAATCGCACAATAAGTAAGAACCTGAACAAACTAAAATATCAACCACATTTGGGGCCACTGAACATAACTTCACAAATTTAAAACAGTAGAAAATATCCAATGCCTGCTGTCAAACCACAATGGGATTAAACCAGAAATCAATAATAGAAAGAGCTGGAAAATCCAAAAACACTTGGAGATTAAACAACACACGTCTATGGGTTAAAGAAAACAATCTCAAGGAAAATTTAAAAATATTTTGAACTTAATGAAAATAAAAATACAACTTACTAAAGTCTATGGGATTCAGGAAAAGCGGTGCTTAGAGGAAAATGTGTAGCACTGAATGTGTATATCAGAGAAGAGAAGAGATCTAAAATAAAAAATCTTCGCTTCTACATTAGGGAATCAGAAAAAGAAGAGCAAAGTAAACAAAAGAAAAGCAATTTAAAAA
This sequence comes from Craseonycteris thonglongyai, assembly GCA_004027555.1. Taxonomy (NCBI): domain Eukaryota; kingdom Metazoa; phylum Chordata; class Mammalia; order Chiroptera; family Craseonycteridae; genus Craseonycteris; species Craseonycteris thonglongyai. The sequence continues at coordinate 32,746 of PVKE010001775.1, forward strand.
TTACAGCAGATGGCAATAAAACTGCAAACATTAAGTCAACAGAGAAAACATCATACTTCATTATGAGAAACTAGCTTTTTCACTAAGATCATGTATAAAGTAAGGATGTCCCCTGGCACCACTTCTTTTAAACATTATCCTGCAAGTCCTAGCTAACGCAGAAAGACACACACACACACACACACACACACACAAAAGACATAAAATGGTCTACATGTGGGAAAGAAATAAAACTATCTTCACAGATGACATGGTTGTCTATGTAGAAAACCAAAAGAACCAACGAAAAAGACCTCCTGGAATTAATAACTGATTATAGCATGGTTGCAAGCTACAAGATTAATATTTTAAAAATCAATCACTTTCCTTTATACCAGCAATGAACAAGTAAAATTAGAAATTAAAAACACAATACCATTTCTATTAGGAACCCCCCAAAATGAAATATTTAGGTATAAATCTAACAAAATGGGCACAAGTTCCATATGAGAAAAATTATAAAATTCTGGTAACAGAAATCAAAGGAGAACTAAATCAATGTAGTTCAGGGTCCCCTGAGACCAAACCTCAGGAGACTTATCTCCAAGATGCGGAAGGGTTGTGGTCTCTGTCTGTGGCTGCCGCTGCTTCTGGTTTTGAAAGTTATCATTCAGTTTTGATAAGATGGTCCAGGCTGAGCTTTCCCTGTGATTTCCATTCTCCAACATAATTCTCCTGTCCAAGCTGGAGAATCAAATAGCATATTAATATGAGATTACACTAGATTTCACATAGAGCATGTAATAAAAGCTATTTTCTAACCTTTTCAGCCTGAGTGTAACGGTAATCTAATTTAATATGCCATTAACAAAAGTTCATGTATGGACCAACAGAGCCAATGGGGCTGGGGGTGGGGGAGAAGTTTGAAGGGTAATTTAAAGGTCGGTTTGATTTAAGACGAGTTCAAATTTAGCGATGGGCTTTCACTGCATTTACTATACATCTCTGCAACGAATGCGAGACAGGAAAACCAACCTTCATATTTCCTATCTATAATTAATGAGCGGCTCCTAGAAGAGTTGGAGAGAGGACAGAATTGTGATTACAGAAGACCCGCTTACTTGAACATGTCCAATCTTCTAGAGGCCAATTTAAAGCAGCCCAGATACCAGCCTTCTCACTTCTGGAGTTGTACAGCCTTATTTATTTATTTATTTTAAGTCATGATAGGATGAAACTTGATTAGAAAGAAGAAGAGACTAATGATAAGAGAATGGCTTAAATCAGGGGTCTCCAAACTTTTCAGCCCGCGGGCCGCATTAACTATCAAACAGCAGTTTGGGGGTGACTACACACTCGAGGTCCAAATAAAAAAGAATCAAAACATAAATGTTGTTTTTAATTATTTATTTAATATTATTTTATTCAGATGAAAAGGTCTCCATGGGCCAGATGAGAGGGCCTCGCGGGCTGGATGCAGCCCGGGGCCTTAGTTTGGAGACCCCTGGTTTAAATCATTAAAGCCAATTGCAGGAATGAACGCCATCAGTCACAATAGTGGGGTTTTTGAGCACTGTTGGGGGATGGGGGCATTCAGCTCCCCATTCTCTTCTCTGCGTTTCTAAAGCAAGATCTCACCCAATGGTCTATGCCCACAGACCAAGTCCACACCCACGGGGCAGACCGTGGAGAATTCTAAGAAGGAACGTTATCTCCACTGGGCATTCAGAATTCAGTCTTGCCTCCCATTGGATGAAGCCCGAGCTCTGGGGGGTGCTGACTCCAGCCCTCTCTCTCCCACCTCCCTGACCCCTTGAGAGTGGCCTCCAGAAGAACGAAAGAGCTCTGCGATCCCCTCCACAGTTCGTGGGAAAGGGCCACATGGCATGGGAAGTGGGAAGCCACCTGTACTTCTTACCTCCCACCACTCTCATGATGCCCCTCTCCTGAACACAGCTCACCCGGAGACCATGCCCAGCCTCCTGGTAAAAACAGGCCTGCCCCTAGCCCTCCACCCACTGACCAGGGCTCCGTTTGGAAGGCACAGCCGGCCTGGGGGTACAGCCCCACCTGACCACATTGCCCACCACGCTGGCTTTGCTAACTGCTCTGCGCTGCATGCCAAAACGGATGCCATTGCTCCCTGTGACCCACATCCCGTGACAAAGATGTGTTTTCCCCATTCCTGATCTCTCCTTCACAGGGGACATCACACACACTGCTTAACTCAACCCTTTAACAAAAGAATCCAAACAGAACACAGTTTTTTTTCATTAAAGGGGTTTTGTTTTCAGCACCTCGGTCAGTGGTTGTCAACCCTGACTGTGGACCTGAACTTGCTTTGTTTTTTAATGTTGGTGCCCAGACCTCACCTCCTGGAGATTATGATCTAATTGATCTTGGTGGGACCCAAACACTGGCATTCTTGTTGTAAAGTTCAGCCAAGGGTACAAACAAGTGAGCAGTGAGTTAAGCTCAACTCCAGACCCTCTGATCACCACCCAGCTCCCTTGTGAGAAGGGCCCCTTTCTGAACCCCTTCAGTCCATGGGGTCTCTGGCCCCTAACTGATGAGCTACATGCTAACAGTGCCTGTTCGCACACCTGCTTCCCAAAGCGAAGCAACGCGACCGTGGGGAGGACAGAACGCGCAGAATGCGGCAGTGACCGCGCTCCTCACTGAAGCGCCGGCTCAGATGACTGCAGCAAGCAGAATGACCAAACTAATGCTTCGGAAAACGGCCGTCAGAAGTTCATGAAGCCTGAAAGGGGTCTTGGGGGGCCCTTCTGTCCGTGGCCATTCTGCCCAGAGGAAGAGGCTCCTACCTAACTTTGCTGACTTCCAAAAGGGAGGCCCCATAAGACATGCATCTGACTGGTCAGGGCAACACAGCTGCTGGCTAGAGGTCCCCTTACCTGAGTCCCTCCCTGGGGCTGTGGCATTTACTCATTTGCTGCTGAGAGAGAAAGAGAGGGACCCTGAAGTCCAGCCACTTTACAAGAGCGGCGACGCACCTTTGGTGAGATGAAGATGCCTGGTTTCTTATTAATAAAAATGCATTTGTCCCTCTACAACGCAGCACTTCAAGGCTTTAGGTTAGCACGTGACATGAGCCAATACAGTATCTGATGTGGTAACTAACACCTAGACACAACCAGGAAAAAAGAAAAAGAAAATGATAGTCCAGCCAAGAGATTCAAGGCCTCTAACATATCGATCTTTTATTTTCCACTAGTAACATCCATTTCAAATCTGAGATCTGGTCACAGGATGAGAGATTAAAATGATGAAAACACAGACATGCCACCTATATTCAATATAGTACGGTATAAATTTGAAAGAATTAATCATGTAGCCATCCAATGACCAATACATTATGCACCCCTTTCTTGCTTGAATAGTAAATGAATAGTAGTAGTAGTAATTGTAGTAAAATGACACTTATAGTAGCAGTAGTTGTAGCAGCAATGGTTAACTACGGCAGCAACAGTAGTAACTGTAGTAGTAGTTGGTAGTACTGGGACTCACAGTAGCAATCACTGCAGAAGTGGTAGTAGTAGTAATTGTAGTAGTAGTGGTAGTAGCAGCGATTATAGAGGCAGTAGAAACTGCAAAACTGGAAGTACTAGTCATTACAGTAGCAATCGTAATTGTAGAAGTGGAAGTAATAGCAATTATAGCAGCAGTAATAACTGCAGAGTGGGAATAGTGGTAACTGTAGTCGACAGAATACTGGTCTTCCACCACCAAAGGGCACAGGAACCAGAGGCCAGTTTAAATCAGCCCAGGTACCAACCAGCCTTCTCACTTATGCACTATGAAGTTTTACAGCCCATTCTTTTCTAAATCATGGTAGGATGAAACTTGATTAGAAAGAAGAGAGAACAGACTAATGACAACATGATGGTTTAAATTAGGAAAGCCACCTGCAGAGGGGCATCTCTTCTTTAAAGTTCCATCTATGAGTAGGACCTGTCTGTTGTTATATTTACTGAAATAAAAAGCAAGAAGCTTCCCAAGTTAATTCAAGCCCCAACTATGTATTTCTAACTAAATTTCCCAGGAATGCAATCAATTTGAAAGCAACGTGAAGAGCTCGAAGCATGTGAAATAGTTCCCTGTCCATGAAATCTGCACACTACGTTTATCACAGGATACGGAAATGGTTCTATTTCCGAATCAATCCCTCGGCCTTGTGTGCATCGCCCCACACTGTGTAAGTCATGCGGGTTCTTCTAGTAATGAGAAAGCACCAGACCCTCTAGGATTTAGGCTTCTCCTTCCAAACCAGCTTGAAAACAAATAATTACTCCAGCAGATTCGAGCCCAAACACAGTTCAAAGTTTGTTGCTTTGTGAAGTGTCTCCCACTGTCAACCCAATTGAGCGACGCGGAGTTGCAGCTGGAGTAACGCAATGATTCTGGAGACTAAGTTTAGGTGATAAAGGACCCTCCACACTCCAGATGCCACTCCACATGGGCAGCCTTCCTTCTGGGGGCCCCACCAAGAGACCCTGTCCCTTGCCTTCCCCATCTCCTCAAGGTCACCCACATTGCCTCTCAGTGTCGTTGGCTCCCACGGGATAGAAGACCAGGAGCTGGGCCCTACAACTGGACATGGTGCCTGTCTGGGGCGCTGGGCAGGGCCCCTGCATGGAGACGAGTAAGGGTAACCACAAGGCCTGCCTACCTGGACCACCCTAGCCTGGCAGAGCCCAGTTGCAGGGGTGGGCATGCTCTCCGGGGAATCCTCACATGGGGCATGACTGTGGCCTCTCCCTGGGGTGCCATGTGTCTCTTCCACGTAGGCTGGGCCCTCTCTTCCAGTGTGTCAGCTGCGCTCACCCACCAGCTTTCACAGGTGAGCCCCCCGGGGGAAAAGGGAGGTGGGCATCCTGCTAAGTTTAGGACCAGCAGCCCGGACGCGCCTCCAACGTCACACAGCACACTGACCAGGACGGCTTTGAATGCGACCCAGCACACATCCGTAAACTCTTAAAACAGTATACGTGTGTGTGTGTGTGTGTGTGTGTGTGTGTGTGTGTGTGTGTTGCCCAAGACAATTCTTCGTCTTCCACTGTGGCCCAGGGAAGTTGAAAGGCTGGACACCCCTGTGCTGGAGGATCCCCGGGGAAGCAGGGTGAGTTGGTTGAGGGGGCAGCATATTCTTGCAGCTTCGATTGTCTATGTTTTGAAAAGCAGCTTGTCTGTGAGACAATGGGACTCCTTTTGAGCTGCTAAAATGTTAACATCTGTGCCTGTGTAAAGGGAGACAGATCCCCAGACCGCTTCCTTCACATCTGCAAGAGATTTCGAGTTTAGAGAGGGTGTGCCTGGCGGGTCCCACATCAGCCCAGCACCAAGGCTTAACCCTAGAAGGCCCTGTCCCAGCAACACTGTCACCCATGTCACTGAGCCTCCCCTGCAAAGCGAGCAGGACTCAGCTAGAGGGACCGAGAGTGGAGACACCGTCAGGTTCCTGCCACATGCTCTATGGCAAACTTGGTTTGAGACTTGCTCTTACTACAAACTGGTAGAGGTCTAACCATTGACCTCTGGCTACTGACCAGACTCCGTGAAGTAGCGAAGAACAATTCAGCTCGTCAGCAAGCTCAGGGCAGTTCTCAATGGTGACATTTAGTCGAGTGGCCACTGTGGGCACAGCCAGGGCTACTAAGATGGGTTGCAGGACCCATGGGCCCTGGAGCTCAGTGTGGCTTCACTGAGCCGGGCAGGACCAGCAGTGTGACCTGAACCCGCGCCAATGCCATCGTTTCCAAAAGGGGCCCATAAAAGCCTCACTGCTGCCACACAGCACTGAGGGCCCCGCTGGGACCATCCTAGCCCTCCAGGCCCGGGCTGCCCTACCTGGGGGAAAGTGCCCAGGAATGCTCACTGTTCAAAGCAGAGCACACCCCCAAATTCCTGCAGGCTTTGGGTCCCCAGCAACCACAGTTATAGACCTCCCAGGCTTACAAGGTAAGACTACACCCAGGCGTGCAGGCGGAAAACGCCGCAAACTCACTGAGGAGAACACAAGTGGAGAAAATGGAGAGAATGCACCCAGCACACAGGGCGGCAGTGAGCAGGGCTCACGAGAGTACAGGCGGAGAGCGCACAGAAGACGCTTAGGTAAGAATCACCCAGTGGGCAAGGCGAGAGGGGTGCAGCTCACCTGGGAAACTGCACCTGGTTCACATGGAGAGACGCACCTGGTTCACATGGAAAGATTCACGCGGACTCACATAGGGAGACACACCAGAATCACATGGGGAGACACACCGGGATCACATGGGGAGATGCACATGGGATCACATGGGGAGATGTACATGGGATCACATGGGGAGATGCACACGGGATCACCTGGGGAGATGCACACAGGCTCATGTGGGGAGATGCACACGGAATCACATGGGGAGATGCACATGAGATCACATGGAGAGACGCAAACAGGCTCATGTGGGGAGACGCACAAGGGATCATGTGGGGAGATGCACCCAGGATCACATGGGGAGACACACACAGGATCACATGGGGAGATGCACATGGGAATCACATAGGGAGATGCACATGGGATCACATGGGGAGATGCACATGGGATCACGTGGGGAGGCTCACATGGGCTCACATGGGGAGATGCACACAGGATCACATGGGGAGATGCACATGGGATCACGTGGGGAGGCTCACATGGGCTCACATGGGGAGATGCACACAGGATCACATGGGGAGATGCACATGGGATCACATGGGGAGATGCACCCAGGATCACATGGGGAGACAACACGAGACAACACGAGATCACATGGGGAGATGCACATGGGATCATGTGGGGAGACGCACACAGCTCTTGGGGACGTGAGGTGCCTGTCACTCCACTCCCCCATTCAGAGAAGAAAACTGACCCAGGAAGGGTTAAGCCTTGCCCAGCCCATCTGTCCAGGTCTCATCTGGGACTAGAGACCAGGATCCATGTGACAGGATGTGAATGATATATTTGCCCTCTAATGTTAAAAGAAACTGAGACCAAATTTCCCTGAAGACGCTTCCTACTCCGTACAAGCAGAAGGAGGACTGGAGTCCAATTCTAAAGCTCAGGGGTCAGTTCTCCAAAGGCGGCCGTTCTATTCGCGCAGATGGTGATTCCAGAAGAATTCGCTCGGAGGCCCAGCGCGCCCGCACCTACCTCGGGCCTGGGCACCCTTCCCTGGCCTCCCTTGGGGGCTCTCGGCCTGCTCACACCACTCCTCGGGAGCCCGGCCCAGCCCCCCGCAGCGGGGTCCCCTCACTCTCAGCCCCTCCTCCCCCTGTACTTTTCTTCTCGGTGTTTGTGTTAAGGACGCTCGCCCTGTCTGTGTGTACTGTCTCTCTTCTAGCACGTAGCTGAGTGAGGGTCGGACCCGACCCTGGTTGGTTTCAGGGCCCATGGGCCTTGCACGTCATAATCAACACGCTCCAATCAAACAACAATAAACAAGCTGTATCTCAATGCACACATCGTTCCGTTTCCAAAAGGCTATCTTGAAGGATCTATGATACTACCTTTTAATTTTCATTTTCTGGTGGGTTCCAAGAAAGCCATAAAGTTGTGTCCCTGCACCTCACCAGTGCTCCTGAAAGGGGTCGAGAGTAGGCAGGAATGCCGACTGAGCAAGAGGAAACGCGCATCAGTTTCTTTGTGATCTTGCCCCAGGTGCTGGGCTTCTCTGAGGTTAGACTTCCCAGGAGCCACCTGCCCTGAGCCAGGGGCAGGGGCGGCCTCACTGCATGGTCCCCGGGGCCAGGCTGCTACGTGACTGTGATTGTGCAGGGATGGTGCTACCGTAACTTTCCTTGCGGTTCCCCAGATGCCTTCCGGGGGCACGTTTGTAAACGATTCAACGGTAATGGGAAATGACACAACACCACAGTCTTTTTCATTTTCCTGACAACCTGTCATGAAAGCCAGCGCGATCACCCCAATGGCCTTTGAGATCACGCCATGCTTGGATGGTTGTGTCAACACCAAAGGAATCTGGGTTCCACCGATAATGGAGCTGATGCCAAGGAGCCCTCCTTTCTGTTGTTACTTGAAGCTACAGTAACACTCCCTAGTGGGTCCCCCGTAAATGATCACTGGGCTACAGGCTGGGTCCCTCCCAGGCCACAGCACTAAACAGCCTCAGGGAGAAGTCACTGCCAGCTCCCCCCCCAGGAGGACCGGTGACAAGTGCTTTGTCTGTGTCATCCTGAGTGAAGGGCATGAAATTGGATACCTGGGCAGGTCTCATTATCCGCAATGTGTTGTAACATGTATGTTAAACAGGCCATTTTGTCAAACTGGTCACTGTTGCAGACACCTGAAAATCACTATCCTGACCGCCAGTAAGCAGGATGATCTTTTCTGTGAGTTTTAAAGCATGGTGAAGGACAATAAGCAAATATCCAAATATAGCCAACCTTTATAAAAGCAGAATGCCAGCTCTACCTTCCTTAGCCCTCGATAGCAAAATAGGGAGTTCCAAATCTTAGTGACTTCCTGCAGTGGTCAGAACATGGCATCTGAGCCTGTTGTGTCCTTTTGCACCTTCTACACACACACACACACACACACACACCCTGTCCACATTCTAAAAGGCCTCTACTGACAAAAGCCTCTTCAATAACGCAGCGTGGAGGCGAGGGCTACATGTTATCTTGTTCCTCTGCTCAGACCCCGGTGACAGGGAAACCATTTCCCAGCCCTCCCGCACTTCCTTGAGACGCTAAGACTTGATTAGCAATTAGGTTGGTGCCCCATGGAACAGCACTGTAGCGAAACCAATGATGCCACATAAATAGGACCCTTATTTAAGACAATTTGAATGCAGAACAAAAGGCACATTGGAAATAACCGGCCGGCTAACGAAACTACATTCCTGAGTGGCTGCGCCTGAATTTAATGAAATGAGGTGAAGTGTGCGCTTGAAGCATCTAAAGGGTTTGGAATGTACTCTGTCATTCTGTTTGAAATAGTCTGGGTCTGCATCGCTAATTAATACAAGTTCCCAGTGAAGCTGTAGTGTGTGTGTGTGTGTGTGTGTGTGTAACAAAATAGCAATGCCTACACCAAAACACATGATACCAGAAATGGCATTTCTCTAGGAAGAAGTGCCATTCAATTTCAGCATCCACGAGTTGGATGTGAGCGCTGAATTGGGAGGCTGCTTTAAGGATTAGAATGGTCATGATTTTGTAATTACTTTCTTTCCATCTTCACCAGCCTCTGCATGCAGAGTTATCTCATGGGCGTCCACAGAGAATAGTCTGGAAGCTAGAGGCCCAAGCATCAAGACCTAAAAACAAATGCAAAAAGAAAAATTTAATTACGTTCAAAAAGGCTATAAAGTCAGGTAGGAATGCTCAGGAAATTCATACAAGCCTATTGCAGGCTCTCCTTGCTCATGGAATCGTAACTCCAAATGGTGTGATGGGAACTCTCTCCAAACCCTTCAAAACACACATGTAGGGACTAGGGTCAAGGAAGACTCAACATACACTTCTTATGTGAGGTGGGAGAAAACTTCAGGGATGACAACAGTTAACACACTAAGAGAAGTGACAGCTCAGATTTGAATTTGTAGAGCACCTTGTGAATTGTTTGCACAGATGTGACATTATTTACATGATAATTTCATGCTTCTCAGCACACAGAGGAAAATAAAACTTGTTAGATGACATAATGGGATCATTAATTCTATTAATGGATCAGGGGTTATTTCTAGAACTCGTCTGTTGCTTCATCATCTTGATATAATTGGAAATATTGTTACATCTGCATTTCATTACCCACTGGGGAAGACAAATCAGAAAAAAAGGGGTGTTTGTTAGCTTGCCTAGAAGAAAAATGTTGACTAGTGTAAAAATGTTTGAGGCGCTCCAGCTCATTTATTTGGACCGGCCCTTTCTCAGAAGTATTAAAAATGTTTTAGGACGAAAGGGTTTTCCCGTCACCAAAAGAACAGAGTGAAGAGCTTTGCCTACAGGACTTCTTTCAGAGAACAACAAAGAAGGAAGCGTGAGTCAGCCCCCAAACCCCTCCGATTCTTGAACTTGATGTTGCTACTATTCCCGCAAATGCATCTGAGTCAGCTCCATTTCAGTGGCAGTGTTCTAGAAGCAAAAAACCAGAAGCTAAATCGCAGCTGTGGTCAGCTCCATTTCAAAAGCACAGGAGGACTGTGGCCCCTGTGCACTCACACTGCATCCCCTGTGCACTCACACTGCGTCACCTACTTGCCCATTGTGTAGAGTAGTCTCCAAACTGGGACAGATGAGGAGGCCATGGGGTAGATTCAGCTTCGAGAGTGCCGAGACTCACCCTTCATCCTGAAAAATCTCCCACGTTGTCAGTCTGTAAATAGAATTACATCTCCACCAACAGCGAGCCTAACGTGCAAGTGGCTGGGCAAACTAAAATTAAATGCCTGTGAAGAATGGCTCCCTGCGTATCCACATCTCTCTGTTTCCGGCCTTCTGCGCCTTTCCCATGTGTCTCTCTTTTCATTTCGAGCTGTGCCACATGCCGGTTTTCAGTCCAGGCACACGCCCTCGCAGTCGTGGGTGGATGCGTACTGTCCTTGTTACCCACAGCGCTACATGGGCGAAAGAAATTGCTTATTGATTTTCCTTCCCACGCGATGGTGTCTCCGCGGTGGCTTCTTGAGCCAGGTCAGGAAGGCGAGCAGCTTCAGCGCTGAGGGCCTGGACAGTACGTGTGCTCACACATCAGCCCCCAAGACTGCTGTCCCTCCCAAGACCACCAGCTCCTGGCTTTTTGGATAAGACAAAAACAAACAAACAAACAAGCAAAAACCTATGTACTTCAAACATTAAAAGAATGAACAAAACGTGGCATTTTCCCATCTGAGCTGTGGAAACAGGGTGGTGTACATTTTGTTTTACTCTTTCATTCTAAGAGATCTGGGATGGCTGGTCCTGAAAGGAGGGTACAGTGTAAATGTGCAGACAAAAGCAGGAAGGGGCAAAGGCAGAAAGAAGGGTCAGGACCCAGCCCAGGGGGCGGGCTGCCCCATGCGCCATTGCAGGATGTGCATCCAGCAAGGTGGGGCGGAAGGGAGAGGGGGAAGTCCCACAAGGTGGGCTGAGGAGGGTGAGCTTTCTCCAAGGCTTAACAAATGGGCACCCATGTGTCAAATCCGGCCCACTGCCTATTTTTTAAATAAGCTTTTATTGGATCAGAGCCTTCTACCCGAGACTACTAGTTCCAGTAGACCTGTGTCTGTAGGGATGAAACTGTATACCTGGGGGAAACTGAGTCAGACAACAGCTCACACCCAACAGACATACAGGAGCCCCAACTGTATGTCCTGTCTTTGCTCCCTCAGCCTGTCCCAGTACTATGATCCCACATGGTCCCAGCAGCGCAATCTCGTCCTTGTCATCATTATGACAAACCTTCTTTCTGACGCTGAGACGCTTCCCGTCATCAGCTCAGAGCAGAAAGTTGGGGAGGCTGGTTGGTGATACTGACTTCTTTTCAATGAGTGTAACAAAAGCTCCGTATTCCCACCTGCTCTGCTCTCTCAGGGCCCGTGCACCTGCCAACTGCAGGCCAACAAGCCAGAAGAGCTCCATCATGCAAGAGGCCAACCTCATCTAACTTTGTGCAACTTAACTTTGAGACAATATGGCCACGAAGCCAAAAAGTATCCACCTTCAATTCAGTTCATAAAGAAATAGAAAGAAATCAGGTGCTATGCAGCTTTCTTTGGTTTTCCAAAAAGACTCTGTTTAAAGTTTGAAGGGGCAGATGAGACAGAACAAAACAGTAGATGGTAAAAATGAGGCAAATACTAGATTAGAAACTGCAGCAAAACTGCCACGGCCTTCATCTTCAAGAGGGTCACCCGGCTCCCGTGAGGAGGGCTGTCACACGTCATAACCTTAAGTGACTCTGACAAGGATCTGAACACCGGGGCTCTAAAATCTGCCGACAGCACTGAAATGGGAGTTGAGAGGAAGAATGAGGAGCCGTGTGACCAGGTTTAAAAGAATGGGGATCGTTTAGGTAGTTGGGCCAGCAGATAGCAAATGCAGTTCATTCTGGAAGGCTGTGGAATAATTAGTCTGGGAGAGAGAAGCTAATGTGGTAATGGTCTTCATTTTTTTACCACACACCTTTCACTGAGAGCTTCCCATAATGCCTCTGGGATGGTCATGCAAGGAGATGCCAAGACGTTACCTGCGTGGAAGAAGTTCTCTCGGGGAGGAAGGGTAAGCCACAGGGCTGGGGCCCGATGAGAGGCAGGCAGCACCCACAGGAGAAGCGAGGTCACGCCCACGTGATTCCCCTCACAGAAGCATCTTTTGGACGCTCCTTTGAGAGGAGTAAGTCTGTAGAACGTTTGCCTGGTTGTGAATGACGACTCATGAAAGCAGGTTAGTTCCTTGGGATAAGACTAAATATACATATATCCGATTTTGAAGTTTTTCTCGAGTAAAGAGTTTAGCTTTATCTTTCTAAAATGATGAACACACACAAGAAAACCTTTTAATTGCCCTATTATAACTTTTCAAAGTTTTGTAAGTAATTCCTAAGGTTGCCCAGGTAGGTGATTGGGTGAGTGGTGGTACCAGGGAAAATGGAGAGAATATGGCTCTTCAGCGAGCCTCCCTCCTTCCCCTCCCTCCGACGAGCCTTCTCTTCTGTCTGCCCTCGTCCTGGCTCTGAGCGCCGCAGGAGCTGCTGGATGCAGCTGTGATGGGCATGCTTAGACTTCAGTGCAATGAAGAAGCGGCTCTCAGTCCTGCTCCTGACCCTCCAGCCACTGCAAGTGCCCAAGCATGAGCCTCTGGAACATTCTGAGAGCATGAATTTCCTAGTGTCCAAAAACACATCGATATCACCCACAGATCAAGTATGGGTCCCTCACAGAGCGCAAGTCAGGCGTGGATAGATGCCTCCACGGGATGGCTGAGCGACCAGAAGCCTGGAGAGCGGAGAAAATGAAACTTGCCTCACCTGGCTCTGTGGGCGCTTGAATTCCAAATCCACGAAGCTCAGCTGCTGAAAATGCAGCAGATGTCATCTATGTAACCAGAGCAACTTTTCACGCTGATCATCTGTCCCCAGGGGAGGAGGCGGGAGCGAGTCCAGCCAGGTCTACCGGTCAGACACTGTACGAGAGAGGAGAGACCTGTGGAGCACACAGGGGAAGGTGTGAGGGCAGAGCCCTAGAGGACTGGGCTTGCTTCTGTTTCCCAGGAGTTCCTTCTTGCTCCAGGCTGCTAAGGGGACCAGGTTTTAACATTGGTAAAGCGGGACACCATTGACCGGGGGGGAGGGGGTCCTTGATTAAAAATTGGGTCTATCTCCCGCCGTTCCCTAGCTTGTCGTGCATTCTTTCCAAAAATCGGGACTTTTTAAAAATTGCCCCGGGACGCGGGACAATTTGTTAAAAATCAGGACTGTCCCGCCAAAAGCAGGATGTCTGGTCACCCTAGCTAGACTCAAGTCAGACGCCAGCCCCTCTTCCAGGGAAGCTACCCGAAAAGATCATGAAGCGTTAGCGTGAGAGCTCACTCTGAACCATGTAGATCCAGGGCCTCCACCATGTACCCCGCCCCCCAAGTCCTGTCTCAGGTACCCACAGACACTGCCGCATGCAGCTCGAGGCACCGTATCTCAAGGGAGACAAGGGGGGTGTTTGCTCAATGGGGTGGCCTGCTTGGGGAACCCATCTGAACCAGGTCATTTCAAGAATAATTCATGGATTGGGGATATGTGTCTTTAATATGGAAACTTAAAAGGTTGCAAAGTGTGATCCTGCATAAGAGATTCACTTAATCTGTTTATGAACCCCCAAGCAGTCCTGTCCAGTAGAAATACAAGAGCGTATAGGACTTGAAGTTTTCTAGGACTCATATTTTTAAAACAGTAAGATGATCCTGTTGACGTTCATTTTAATCATGTGTTTTATTAACCCAATATATCCAAAATATTATTATTATAACATGTAATCGACACTATAAAAATTTACTGACATATTTCATGTTCTCTTGCTGATTAAATCTTTGAAATCTAGCGTGTGTTTGCCACAATCCACACCAGCCACATTGCACGTGCTCACTGGTCAGGTGAGGCCGCAGGCTCCCGTACTGCTCAGAGCAGCTCTGAAATCTAAACTGGGCCATGACTTCCCAGAAAGAGATGTCAGGAGATTTCTCTTCAATGTTCTGTGTGACCTGAGGCCCTTCCTTCTCTGAATCATGATGGTTTCTGCTGATGGGAATTCCTCCATAGGAAAAAATATTTCTTTATAATTATTGTCTCTTTTCAACTAACTTTCACAAAGAACAACCTTTCCCTGGGTCCCCTGTCCCCTGCCACGAGCCACACCTTTCCTCCTACTTGTGCCACGTTTGCCTCATCTGCATCTCTTCCTCCAACCTGCCATCTCCCAAGGCCCCCTCCCTCATCCTCACACCACCCCCGGGGCCCATCGCTCACCCAGTTCTCACTACTGAAGGCGTGGACTGAATCGTGGTGGCGCATTGCTACAAACCACTCAGTGGCTGCCCGTGAGCCAGGCCAAGCAGGGGTCCTCACGGCACCAGCCCGTCCATAACACAGCCGGGCCCTTCGAGTTTCTCCAGTGTGTCACGTTTGCTGTTGTTGTTTTAACAAACACAGCTACACAAATGGTGAGAAGTGTGCCCCGCCCCCATCCCCACCTGAGATCGGCCTACCTTTATCTATAGCCAGGGGCCTAAAAAGTTTCTTTAGGATGACTTTTTCCCCCCAAAATCTTCAGAGGGTGTTACCCAAGGAGTATTGCCCCAGGAGAAATCCCAAAGAAGGGTACAGTACACTCTCAGTTTCCCAGCACCCATGGGGATTGGCAGATGCCAGATAAATGTATGAGCAGACGCTCCATTAACCGGAATGCAAGCAACCGGTACTCTCAAGCCACCGGCAACATGAGATACTGCCAGTTGCTTGAGAGTGCTGGTTGCTTGAGTTCCGGTTAACAGAGAGTCTACTGTACCAGGCAAAACTGAGCACACAGGTTGTCACAGGTCCCTTGGAGTAGTTTGGGAATGGCAGACATTGGGTTTACAGCCCCTCCGGAGCCCCTCTGACAGAGGACAATTTGGTAATGTTTTATACAAGAAGCTAGTCAACGGGGGCATGTCCCCGTCTCCTTCTCGTCTGACGCTGGAAGCAAGCAGCCTCTGGCTCTGTCCAGTGGCACCTTGCCCCCTGCTCTTGGCACCAGATGGTGCCAGCAAGTAAAAGTTGCTAGGGTTGCTTTCAGGAAGCAAGATGCGCCTATTAGGCCTCAGCATGATCTAAACCCAGTGCCAAGTTCCGCATTTTTAAACTATACTCCCCACAGGGACAGGAGGGGGAAAGGTGTCAGAATACTCTGTGAATCTAAATGGTTTCTAATTATGGTGTTGACTGTACTTTTCTTCGCCTGGGTTTTCTTGCTAAACCTCCACAGACTAAAACAACAATGTGCACGTCAGCAGGTATGAACCACCTAGCTGTCCCCTTGGGCACGGAGCCTGAGGGACCGAAGAGTGCCGAGTCTTTTAAGACATTATTTAAGGTTCTCCTCCACTGTCCACCGCGTACATTGATTTTCTGTCTCAGCTCTATGTCTGGGGAGCTGGGACTGTCCATTGATCCACAGAGAGCATTTTCAGTGCATCAAAAGGATACAGACAGTGAGACTCGGAGGGAAAAATGGAAACCATGCTTTTAGGGCTGGACAGCAGTATAAAAATCACATCAAATATTAAACTCAACTGGAGATTTTTTTTTCTTTTAATGTTCTGAAAACTGTTGGCATGTGAGACTCAGTGGGACACACACACACCAACGGAAAGGATTATTACCTCTTCTCATGGAAAAACCCTCCCTGGCGGAATGGAAGCAACTTGGAAGACCTGAAAAGCTGCATTCTGCTTTTTGGCTTTTCACGGAGGACCTCTGGTTGTAAATCACCAGTGTCTAGGCCTCAAAGTTCAGTCAGTCAGGGTGAGATGTTCATAGGCCAAGGTCACACGTCCATCCAAGGGCAGACGCTGCTTAGCTTTCCTCCATTGTCAAAGGCTAGCCTGTGAACCCTGAATGCAGAGTCCATGCTGTTCTCAGCAGCAAAGCACTGGTGACCTCCGAACCGCTCTGAAGACAGAGCTGCCCACCTCCGGGCCAGAATGCCAACCGCTCGTAGAAATCCTACGTGCACCTAAAGGTGAGACTCAGGCTCACCCTGTCAGTCACCCTGGGCCACCAATGATGAAATACCAAAAACTGGGTGTCTTAAACAACAGACATTTACTTCTCCCGGTTCTGGAGGCTGGAGTTCAAGATTGGGGTGCCAGCATGGGGGTGTTCCAGCACCGAGAGCTCTCATCTCTCTGAGGATACACTTGACCTTTCCTTGGAGCATGCGCATAGAGAGAGAGATCTCTGGTGCCCCTTCTTCTTATAAAACCATCAATCCTATCAGATTAGGACCTCACCCTTTGATCCTGTTTAAATTCAATTACTTCCTAAAAGCCCTGTCTCCAAATCCAGTCATATTGGGGGTTGCCATTCAACATCAAATGCTGAAGGGACAAAACTCAGTCCATAGTATTTACCTTCCTTACACGGCCAGCCTTCTTCCACCCCCTAAGCAGACATCGTCTTCAAGACAAAAGAAACACTTTAGACACTTCTTACCCAAACATTTGTCTGCATACTAATACAGTTGGACATGTCAGTGAGTAATGAAAAGATAATACACAAGTGGATAAACTAACTCAGCTCATGAAGGCTATGAAGACAAAAAGCAAGGTCAAAGGAGGACAATTATAAATCTGAAAAAGTGAGTTTCCAATATGGTGACTTGCATAGTTCCTGGTACTCAATAGACCCTTGGTGGTGAAGAAAGGAACATTTTCCAGTAACAGAAGGAGACTAATATCAATTCAAATCAAAGCCTCATTCATCAATGCTTCTTCAAGGCTAAAGTTGACCTAAAAGGACTTCCCATTTAAAAACCAGGATTTCAGAATATGAAACTGTAGCATTTCAAACACAGATAATTACATTTCTTATCAAATGCATTGGTTCTTATAAAATATGGTTCTTGTAAAATAATTCAGTTTAATATATATCCAATTTAATTAAAATGTATAAGCGACTGTGGACTAAACCAAGTGTATCTTAATTAAATCTGAACAGGGTTCACAGATGTTAAGGTCAACCCCAATTTTAATAAAGGAAAATGAAACACAGTCATTAGAGACTTGGCTGAGTAATTTTGGTCAGATGGAAAGCAAGATGAATGAGAGGCCAAGATGACCCTTCTCCTCAAGGCTGGGAAGTACATGACCCACTAGCCAGAACATATGGAAAGACAGGGTGACCTGCCCAGCCAGCCACTGAAATGGACATAGGGAACCAGTGGACGACCACTCCAGTCTGTCATTAAGTAACAAACTCACACATGATAAGAAGGAGGAGACACTTTTGACAGCTCACACATCTTGGAAGGTTCCAGTCAGTTTGGCCACATTCAAACTAATCATAAATGGAGACAGCGGACTTAGCAAGACCACTGCTGTAGACTCAGGGCCTGCGTGAATAAGGTTACCAGGAAAAAAACCAAGCAGCCATTCCATGAGGGTTTCAGATGAACGAGTAATAATTCTCTGTGCTGTGAGGATGCCCCTCTCATGCCATCCATGTCCTGTTGCGTTTTTCTTCTCTAAATATAGCAAGTGTCTGCCTAAACCATCTCAGACCCACAACAGAAGCCTTATCATGGAGCTTCCTGTAATTCCAATATAAACCACCGTGTTTGTGGAATGATCATGGAGAGCTGACGGAAGTCTGAAATGGTAACTGCTCACCTGAATGATGCTGTTGCCAGCCCATGAGGGGGCGGGGGAGACAGCCTGCTTTTTAGCACTGGGGGCATTCCTGTCTGCCTGGCTGGGAGCCTTCCTTTTAATGCATCCCCCTCAGGGCACGCCAGACCGGAGGAACATCAGCCAGAGGGAACAACGCGGGTCGGAAAATCAATTGAGAAACACTTATTTCAGGTCTCTTCTGTACACAGAACTGAGCTGTTGGTCACATCTGAAAGGATGCCCCACCACACCTGTGCACTCCAGGAGACACCCTGGGCAGATGAAGAAACTGAGGCTCTGCAGGGAGAAGTGGCTTTTTCAAGGTTTAGCTGGGTCTTACTGCCCCAGCTGAGACTGAGACTCTACTGTTATAAATTATCCTTCCACAAGTTTTCAGTATATAATAACATTGATAAGTGCTACTGACACTTCCAATTTTGGATGCTCAGGAAAGATTAAAACGTTCATTCACTCATGGATTCCTTCAACAACATTGATTTGTTATCAACCCTGTGCCCAGCACTGGTGTAGATGCTGGGCCTACAAACACAACACATGCCTGCAAGACCAGCCAGACACTCATCACACCCTTTCCCACCTCTGCTAGGCACAACCAGACTACATTTCCCAGCCTGCCTTGCAATATGTGGCCATATGACTGAGTACTAGCCAATGGAATATGAGCAGAAGTGGCATTGATTGTTCCCAGGCCAAGTCCATTGAAAACCTTCCTTATGAAAGCCTCCATCACTCTCTCTCCCCTTGTTTGCCAGCTAGAGACAGAGAATCCAGCAGAGAAGCCCCGGCAGAGGGAGAAGGAGCCACAAAATGGGCCTCTGGAAGGCTTGTGCACCGAACACTCACATGGAACTGCCGCTTGAAGAACATAATCCTCTTCTGTGTGAAATCACTGAGGTGGAGATGTTATTCGTTGTAGCAGTTGAGTCCTGATACACAGCCTCAGTGGAGTTTATAAGGGAAGTCAGGTAGTGGGCAAATAAACAAAGATAGCTATGATTACAAATTAATTACACTTGTTAGCATTCTACAGCAACAACCAGAGAGCAACAATCAAGAATAATTGAGACGGAGGGGACTGCTCTGATAGGCTTAGACTTGGCTAATAATGAGCCATTTGTAAGAAGGATGGTAAGGGGAACAACAAGTGCTTACAGAGCATTCCTCCTGCAGCTGACCCTGAGATAAGCACTTTGTGCACCTGAACTCATTGACTCTCACAACAGCCCTATGAGGTGGGGATTCTTCTTATCTTCATTTTGCAGCTGAAGATAAGGGTGCTTGGAGCCAGCACATATCCGATTGGTCGAAGCCTGTGCTAAACCGGTTCTGTCTTTTTAATGTACCCCTGGGTTGTGAGATGTGTGGTGGGGAGTATTCCAGGGAGAGCAATGGCTCTCAATCACCTAAGAGACATCTGATAATGTCTGGAGATATTTTCAGTTGTCGTAACTTGGTGGGGTGGATGCCACTGGCCTCTACTTGGTAGAAACGAGGGATACTGATGAACATTCTATAATATGTAGGACAGCCCCCAAAACAAACAATCAGCCAGACCCAAATGTCAATAGTACTGAGGCTGAGAAACCCAGCAGGGAGAAAAAGGTGTGTGCAGTACCCCTAGGATGGGAGAGCCCCGAGGGGCTGGCAATGGGCAGTCATCAGAGTAGAGCAGGTTAGCGAGGTGGGTAGGGTGGACAAGAGCACCTTTATAAGCTATAGTAAGAGATGGGGCTTTACTTTCAATGCAAAGGGAGTAAAATGGACACTGATGACGCCTACGGCAAACAACGAAAAGGGCGCAAGAACTGCAAAGCTGCTACTGTGGACCGGGTGGGATGTGAAGAAGGTTGGCACAGAGTGATGGCAGAGGTAGAGAGAAGCAAATGGACCGGAGCAATTCATATAGCTCAGTGCTGGAAATGGCAGGATGAGTGATGGGGTGGGGGCTGGGAAAGTGGGAGGAGTCAAGGGTGATGTTCAATGCTCTGGCCTTGGTGGGTGGCTTGCTGGGTGGGGGTGTCAGTAACTAATTGTGGAAGTGGGAGGGGGTGCTGGGGGAGTACATAGCAATTCTGAGATGTCTGAGAGCCAGCAAACCAATATGTCAAGTGAATGGTTGTATGTGGGAGTCTTCGTATCCCATAGAATATTTCACATGCGTAAGTCATGAGAAATAATCAGATCTCTCAGGGGTAGAGAGAAGGACAAAAAGTCAGCCCTAGGGGCCTTGGATAGTTGGCAGTTAGGGAGAAGGTGTGGAACAAGCAATGGAAAAGGGGACAAAGAGACTGGATTGGGGAAGGCCAGGATGGCCCAGCGGGCTAAGCGCTTGCTTTGCAGCCCCGGGGACCAAGGTCTGAATTCTGACCCCAGTCCTAGCCCATGCAGACCTATGTGCTGAACTGCAGTGTGCTTCCCATGTGGGAGGCCCCCAGTTCAGTTTTCACCCCACAGTTTGACCTCTTGCTTGGGGAGTGTGCCTTCCATGTGGGAAGCCCCCAGCCCACTTCCTGCCCTGTGTGGTCCCCACCCACCTGTGTGAAACAAAACCATGTCGTGTACTAATGACATACACTGTGGAGACGGCTCTGGGCCCTCCTCCTTCTCTCTGTGTCTCTCTGTCTCTGTCTCTGTCAAAAAAAATAAAATAAATCTTTAAAATAAAACAAAGCTGGGAGTAAACATCAGATGAGAAGGGGCTGAGAATTTAAACAAGTGGGGAGGGTATATGCACAGACAATTCTTAAGAGAACGGAAATGTTTGCTGAGAAATGGAGCAGAATGATAGAGCAGGGGGGTCAAGGGAGGTTTAAGGGGATCAGAAAAGCCACTGCCTGTTCGCATGTTACACAAAACAATCTCGCAGAGAGAAACAGATGATGGGGGAGGGGGGGAGGGAGTGGGGATGGCGGTCTCCAGACAGACACAGAAATGGAGAAAGAGGTACTTCCAGTGTGGCTAGGCATCTAGGTTTGAGGGTGCTGAATTAAGGTGTCTTCATCTAATTCCTTCTATCGTCACAGCTAGTTAATAGCTACCTTCTGGGTTGTGGAAAGGATAAGAAGGAAGAAGGGCTTGGAGATTTGAGAAGAAAATTGAGGCAAGAATTAGTTACCTCCAAAGAATGAGGAGCAACTCTCCCAGGAAAAACAATAGACCACGTGGGCAGTGTCCACACCTTCCCAGAAGTCTGAGACCATGAGTTCGGGGTGAATTGAATGAGCCCAGTTGCCTGCAGTCCTACAGCAGCAGGTGAAGTTCAGGTGGAGACGTGCACAAGGCCAGGGCTGCCAATTCCAGGTGGGATGGTGTAGCAGGTTCCCCTTGGGGACCAGGCACTCATGTCACAGCTGAGCAGTGTGCTGACAGCTCACACCTGAGCACCCCCGTGGGACATGCCCGTGACAGAAGGGGCTGCGGCACTCATAGCCACCACGGCTCAGTGCAGGGGACAGAGGCCTTCGGACCTCAGTGAAGAGACAAATGGGGACAGTGACGTGGGTCAGGCTGTAGCCCTCAGTGCAGAGAGTCACATTTTCTCAGAGGAGAAGAACAAGAGGGCAAGTTGGCCATTTTTCTTAGGAGGCTGTATTTTTAGCGCAGTTTTAGGCTGACAGCAAAATTGAGCAGGAAGGACAGAGTTCCCCCTGAGCTCTTGCTCCTGCCCCCGCATGGCCTCCCCCAGTATCAGTGTCCCTTACCGGAGTGGGACATTCATTACAAACAATGAGCCTCCATTGACACATCATTAGTACCCAAGGTCCCTCGTTTACGTTGTAGCTCATGCTTGGTGTTGTGCATGTCTGGTTTTTGATACCCATAATGACACAGACTCACCACTATGGCATCATACAGAACAGTCTCCCTGCCCTGAAAGCCCTCGGTGAAGTCACCATTTTGAATGGGTCACTATGTTTACTTTCTAGGCTGCCATCACAAACTACCACAAACTTCGTAGGTTAACACCATATTTAAAACAAATTTTATCCCCTCATCATTCTGGAGGCCAGATGTCCAAAGTCAATGTCTTGGTGGGGCCATTCTCCCTGGGGGAGAACCTATTTCGGCTCCTTCGGGTGTCTAGTGGTTGCTGGCTCTCCACGGTGTTCCTTGGCTTGTAGACATAAGCTCTGTGTGAATCTTCACATCACCGTGTCCTCCATGTGTCCCTTATTAGGACACTTGTTGGATTTAGGACCTCCCCAGATACCCAGATAAATCACCTCAAGATTCTTAACTTTGGTTCATCTTTAAAGGCCTTTTTCCAAATAAGGCCACATTCACCAGGTTTCCAGGATTAGGACACGGATGGACACACTCTTTGGGGGCCACCATTCACCATGACAGAGGCCGCTGCAGTGACAGTGGCCTCCTGAGTGTGGGCCGAGCTGCACAGACATCTGCTGGTCATGCCCACCAAGCAGAGGTCAGGTGAGGGCTGAGCCCAGGGACTGTGCTGGGCCGCATGACAGATGGAGCTGGCAGCGAGGGCAGAGGGGACCCAGAGGAGTCTGAATGAGTCTACACTCGAGAACTAAGATCAGCTCCCTCCCAGTCATCCCCGAATGTCATTGTCAGCAACTCGTGCTGACTATAATTGTCCAAAAATGGATGAGAGCCGAACCCCAGGTAGACGCCACAATGAACTGTCCAGCCACGTCCTGCACCCGAGCTGAGGCCATGAGAGGAGGAGGAGCTTCTGTGGTCGCCTGTGAGCAGTCAGCAGGAAGGACTCCTGCTACGCGGCCAAGTGTCCGAATATTTGAAAACAGTAGCTCCTGATGTCCACTCGGCTCTGGGGCCCGTGCGCTCAGGAACAGTCCCCTTAACTTCATAAAAGGGTGGATTCATGGTCTCTTCAAAACTCTCCTCGTGAGGCTATTGCCTCTACAAGCACAGGATTCCAGTCAGCTCCCACCACACCCGCCTGCCAGTGTGCGACCAGATTCTTCTCCACATCACCCCGGGAACCAGATTGTGTGGAGCCGGGGAACGTTATTCCAGAGAGCAACACCACAGACAGGCAGCCCTCAACGCCACTATCCGAGTCCCGTTGGAAATGTCTTGATACATGGCAACTTTGCAAGGAAAGAAGAAGCGTAAAGGTGTCATTCCCGTAGCGGCTCTACACCATCCAGACAGAAATGGAGAGAGAACGCGTCTCCCGACCTGTGACCAAAGAGCAGCTGTCGTGTGCAGGGCGACGGGGAGGGCGACTGCAGAGACTGGCAGGGGCCAGTCGGCAATCCTGGGACCCCAGCGGGAGGCCAGGCCTGTTCACTGTGCCCGGGCAATTGTGCCCCGTCCAGCGGGGCACGACAACGCGGCCCGAGGGGGAACCTATGAAGGACAAGAGACAGGAGACACAAAGAAATGGAGGCAAGACAGGATTCTGATCACGCCTCAAAACTTTATTCCGGCTACAGCGGCATATATACTGTAGGGACAAAGGAGGGCAGGGCTATCTGCTTGGCGGGGTATATGTCAAAAGGTGATTGGTTGGGATAAGTGGCAGTTTAGGATTGGCGGAGGATTGGCGGGCTCTAGCGAGTAGTTTAAGCGAGGGAGGGGCAGGAGTCATAGGGGAAATGTCACTGAGCAGAAAGTTTTTAGCCCCAGGCCAAACCGCAGGGGATGTATGTGACTTCTGAACTGGTGCTCTTTTGGGGAAGTCGAAGTTCTTAGAAATGGAGTTTTCTTTGTTAACCTGGATGGTCCCTAACAGTTCACATTCCCTCCAGCTTCACCTCCAGAAAGGCCAGGGCCGCCCCTCACACAGGGTGACCACCAGCCTGCTCGCCACCCCTTCTCAGCAAGAGGGTTCCCGGGGGTCGCTCATCTAGTCCTCGTTGCGTTTCCATGTTTGTTCTTTGCTTTGGCTCATCAGGAGAATGAAGAAAGAAAGAGGGAAGGGAACATGCTTGATGGCGCTGAGCAACACAGCAGAAAAAAGGAGTGGAGGAGGGTAAGGGTCTGAGGAATGGGAGAGGTGGAGGCCAGTGAGCTGCGGGGTCACCGGAGGCGAGGGGAATGTGACCCCCAGACTGCCCGCCCCCCACCTGCATTCCAGGTCCCCACGCCCCCACTGCCCGTCCCTCTCACCTTGGACCAGCGTCCACACCCGACAGCCACTGGAGAGGTGGAGGGGCTGCCATCCATGCAGGCGTGGGTACCTCTGCCATTGCTGGGAAGGGCAGGTGACAGGGAGGTGCTGGTGGGAGGCCGCTGCCATTGTCACTGCCTGAGGACGATGCTAGGGGCTCTGCCCGCCTTTTGGGGGTCGGGGGTGCCTGTGAGCATCCTGGGCCGTTGGAAAGGGAAGCCAAGCACATGGGGCAGAGCGGAGTCTGGGCTTACAGACCAACCTCATCGTCTAGTGCCGCAGGTGGCTCCAAGGGACAGTGATCAATAGAAGGCCAGGGACCACGGCTCCCCCCCGGGGGCCCCCCAAATACTGGCAGGAGAGTCAGCACAGATTCATTCACCAGCCATCAGCTCCCAGTGGTCTAGGCAGAACTCCCTGGACTGACTGACTCCTGTCTGTCCCACCCCATCCCCCCTGACCCAGTCCCTTGCTCCCCGGACCACAGACCCCGCTCTCTCCTCCCGTCCCCTCCCGCCCCCCAGCCTGCACCTCCACGAAGCACCGAAGCTTAAGGCAGCAGGTGCCCAAGCAGTTTGGCTGCTTCCCCATTTCCCACAAGCCCATCTTCATAGGAGACTCGTAAATACTGTCAATGTAGACACAGGCACTCTTTTATAAGGTGGCCAGTCCCGATTTTTAACAATTTGTCCCGCATCCCGCCGCATTTTTAAAAAGTCCCGATTTTTGGAAAGAATGCACGACAAGCTAGGGAACGGTGGGAGATAGACCCAATTTTTAATCAAGAACCCCCTCCCCCCCGGTCAATGGTGTCCCGCTTTACCCATGTTACAATCTGGTCACCTTACTCTTTTAGCTTCTGATAGCCAAAGACAACTCGCTGAATCTCAAGCATCTTTTTCTCTTTCCAACGGCCCAATTCTGGCAAGTCGATCGCCTCAAATCTCAAGACTATTATCTCATCATAAATTCTAAAACTCATCAAAGAAACTCACGTGGTAAGACACGGCTTCGCCATTATCCGCCCGGTTCACAGTTCACAGCTTTCACCAGAGAACGTCAGCACCCCCTCTTCATGGAAGCCTGACAGCAAAGAAAAGGAGGTGCAGAGAGCAGCCCCTGTGTGTGTTTCGGGGTACATTACACCGGCTAACAAATCAAAATGCTTTCCCATAACAGCAGCTGCATCCCTGCATGCTTACAGATCCACTGGTCCCATCGCATGTGCGCGTGCACACACACGTGTGTCTTTACCTAGAAAACCAGGGGCGCCACCTTTGAAAAGTCATGACTGGATAGCAGGATTCTGATCAACATACGGATTTCTCAATTGTTCAGATGTCCTGCCCTGAACATGTGCTGTGATCACATATTGTGATTACTGTGAGAAAAAAATAGTGAATAAACTCTCTTAAAAGAATGAACAATAAAAGTAAAATAAAATCATTAAGAGAAAACCTTCATGTGTGTTGGGTGTTTTAAATTACACATCAGTCACAGCTGAGGATCCTGAGGCTCAGGAACAGGTGTGGAGGGTCAGGGACAAGTCAAATCTTCACCCCACATGTCCTGCTCTGTCCAGAGGTCACACACACGGCCGAGAGCACCTAGCACTTGTCAGTCTCCCCAGGCAAACAGCCGATCCCTGTAGATGCTCACCAGCCCAGGGTTTTGCACTGTCCTCTTCTATCCCACACCCCAGTTCAGAGTCCAGGAGGTTTCCAGAATCAGGAAGCTTTGAGAACTCTGATGCATCATCAGAATCCCAATGTGCCATCCTCCATCCTGCTGTGGACAGATGATTCCAGAACCCCTGTTCACCTCACTCACCCTCCCGAGGAGACCACCTTGGTCAAGTCGTGGCTGGGCACATCCTGAACCCCAACCCAGTCTGAGACCCGCCTGGTGTGGTCGTGAAGAGTGGCCCTCCAAGATGTCCACCAGCCACATGAACAGCTCAGCTCACACCTCAAAAGCGCACTGCAGATGCGATTAAGGAGCTTGAGATGGGAGATTGGCCCAGATTATCCCCGGGGCTGGAATTTGGAAGCAGAGCAGACTGACCAGCCAAGAGTTTTGGTCTCAAAGCCGGAGGAGCTAAGGGTCAGACTGTGCCCTGGGGCCTCCAGAAGAACCAGCCCCGTTGACCTCTGGTTTTATCCTGGGGAGGACCAATTCAGGTCTCCGGGACCCCCAGAGCTATAACAGAGTAAATGTGCCCCTTTAACCCACCACGGTTGCTGTAGCAGCCAAAGGAGAACAGGTCCACGGGTTTCAGACCAGGGGGAGGCAGCTGGGTTCCGTGTTCCGGTCCTAACGGGGTAATGACCAGTCCTCAAGGGGCCCCTGCTGTCACCGCACAGCAGGGTGGCCCAGGACCTACGGGTGGCCCAGGACCTACGGCTGGCCATACAAACTGCATGGTCAGCACCTGTGTCTGTGGGGACAGGATCAACCAAGGGGGCTGAGCAAGGGGTACAGACCGGCTGCCTTTGATTTCACGTGCTTCGGGGGCAGGAAGGTCAATGCTGAAACCCTATCATCATTATAAAGAAGTCAAGCGTCAGTTCTGCTGGTGACAAGGATCAGCAATTCCCAGCTACCGTCTTCTCAGCAGGGAAATTCACAAGCCTCCTTGGAAGCCAGGAGACCGCCCTACGGACCCATCCAGTGTCATGTCCCTCAGACTGCACTTCCAGCTTTTCATCTGTAAAGCCAGGGTGAATTATGCCGTTTCTCCGGAGACACTAAAATCTCTTAAGTTAAGTCTGTGTTAATTTTCACACTGTCATCAGCCAGTGCCTGGAGCCCCGCCTGATGGGTGAGGGTCTTGGGCGCCTTTGAGCGCAGGTAAGAGAGTAGGGCCATTGTTTTAGATTTCCTGAAACACGAAGATCTGACACTCAGCCAGGCGGAAAGACTGGAGAGCGAGAAGCGAGAACCTGTGGCGCCTGGCTGCAGAAGTTACCTCCCCAGGCCCCCCGCTGCAATGCCTTGCAAACAATTCACTAGGAGAACACTTCTTCAAAGCGAAATGGAGTAGAGGCCAAACACGTCACACTGATCAACGTGACCTTTACATGGACTGACAACGAAGCCGCCCAGACTCTCCAGAAAACCTTCACAAGGCTTGGGGGACCCAGTTTCAAAACTTCTGCCCCAATCTGTCCCTGTGGACAATAGGGTCAGTAGTCTCAGTGGCTCCAGAATGTTCTAAATGAAAACTGAGAACTTTCACATGAAAAATCACAGGCCCAGAATTATTGTCTCAACGGGCGAATGTCACACTCACACCAGAGCGTGAATTATGGGGCCCAGGGGAGCTCCAGGTTCCTGTAAATGGCACCTTGTTTCACATCGCCTGGTCACCTGACTGTCAGCCCGGGCTGTTTATACCAAAGCACACGGCCTCTCCTGCCTTCTCACACTGTTCATGTCTTCCTCTCTCCACGTCTCCGATTTGCCTTTGTTACTGTCTCATGACAAGCTTCACCCAGGCACATAAAGGCTTTCTTGCTCCTAAGTTAAGGTGACCAGATGTTAACATTGGTAAAGCGGGACACCATTGACAGGGGGGGGAGGGGGTTCTTGATTAAAAACTGGGTCTATCTCCCACCGTTCCCTAGCTTGTCGTGCATTCTTTCCAAAAATCGGGACTCTTTTAAAACGCCGCGGGACGTGGGACAAATTGTTAAAAATCGGGACTGTCCCGCCAAAAGCGGGACATCTGGTCACCCTATCCTAAGTACATCTTCCTGTGAGTGTTCCAGGGTAGTAGAAATAAATGTTGGTCCATCCCAAAGGCAGCCCCACTTTGGATTGACTAAGAGAAAGAGAACAAGAATCTAAACTCTAACAACTCATACAAGGTCTCAGCACCTTTTAATTTGTGCAGATCTGCAGAGTAGGGTTTTGAATGGGTTTGTGCGTGTCCTGACCACTCGTCCTAGGTCCTGCTGCTTCTACGTGCTGCGGCCCCGGGGCCCCTTGCTCATGGCACTCCCAGCCCTGCCCTCTGCCACCTCCCAGCTCCAACACCGGGACACCCGCGCTCCGCGGCAGCAGCTGCACCCTAACGTGTGGGAAGGGGCGTGGAGGGCAGAAGAGCCCCCAGCTGGAAGTGTTCGCCTAGGGCAGTCAGGACAACAGCAAAGGCACGCGGACCACGCGGAGACCAGCCACGGGAGAAAAGCAAAGGCCGGTTTCTCAGAACTTTCTAGAGCCAGGGAGTCAGCCACCAGCACTTGTTTGGCAGGGACTGAAAGGGGGACAGGGGAGTGGGTACGCTTTATAGATAAGGAGAGGGTGATTTCAGGGGGGCCCTGCCTCCAGGCTACTGGCCTAGGGAAGCTGGAGGAGGGCTGACTAGAAGTGGGGTGTCCCATGTGACTGGTGAGGGGAGCACAATTGCTTCCTCTGGTTGACCCTAAGTTGGAAGTGGGGTTAAAATTTGGGGAGCTGTCAGTCATTCGCCAAGTCCTGTCCCTTTGGGGCTGATTGTTACAGGGCTATTGTGTGGCTTCCTGCACTGTCACGAGAGATAGGGGTCTGACTTCCCACACGTCTGCCTTAGAGAGCCGGCTGGCTCCCCGGGCTGTTTCCTGGGCAGCTTGCCACCCACTGTGGCTCACAGTGCTGTCCTGACATGGGCTCTGGTTGTTCTCCACTTGTCTACTCAGTTTCCCAGGAAGCAGAGCCATCAGCCGCTGACTACTCTGTCCCCGTCAACCTCCCATGGACAGAGGGGAGCAGCGGGTTGCATGGTTGACCCCACACAGGTGCGTCCACATCCCAGTCCTTGTTACCTGTGATGTGACCTCCCCTGGGAAGAGGATCTTGGCAGGTGTGACTAAGTGAAGCCCCTGGAGCTGCAATCACTCCGGATAACCCAGGTGGGCCCCTAATTTAACCACCGCATCTTCCAAAGAGACAAAAGCGGGTGGAGACCACCTGAGGAGGAGAAGGCAAAGGTGGAGGCAGAGACCGGGGTGATGCGGCCACCAACCAAGAGCTGTGGGGAGCCCCCAGAAGCTGAAGAGGCCCGGACGGACCCCTCCAAGAGCCTTCACAGGGCACGCCCTACTGACACCTTGATCTTCTGGCTTCCAGAACTGTGAGAAAATAATTGTGTGGTCTCAAGCTACCAAGTCAGTGGTCACGTGTTAGGGCAGCCCTGACTCAGGGTTCTGGCATTCAAACCCTCTTCTCCCGTTCCTGCTTTGCCCAAGGGAAGAAAGAGTCAAAAAGGATGTTTCCTATATTTGGCTCAAATAACCAAAATACGCAGAAGACAACGAAACATTTCAAAATCTGGATATTCCAAAGTAACTTTATATTGCACAGCATAAAGATAAATATCCAGATTGACTTGGGTTGCCTTCCAGATGTTTGGCCTTGTAACTACAGACATCAGCTTGGTTGGTATGGGGGCAACAGTCCCTCGCAGGTGTAAATGTGGCTATTTACAGAGCCACGCACAGCAGCTGATGTCACGTGCAGGTGCTGGGTAGTGGGTCTAGCAGAGGAACTTGTTCAAGCACCTGGATGATGTGTGTGACAGGGCCACACGGTTACCTGCGGAACGGCACTGACTTCAGCACATTTAGGATTTGGGGAGTTCGTTTTCACACAGTCTCTCGCCCTTGGAGTTGCTCTTTGCTCTCTTCCTTTTCTCTCGCCTTCTCTCGCCGTGCATGCTGCTCATGTCGGAGTTAAGCTCCCGATTTAGAAGCAAAGAAAAGCATCTAAATTGCAATTCTTTCCAAATTAAAACATCTAGTGGCCCAAACTCAGGATTTAAACTCCTTTCCCCAAGACAATATCCTTGTCATAGGAAGGCTTGGTCCCTGATTAACCATAGGAGTGTCTTTATTTTCAAATAATAGAGTCTAGAGGTGTGATTAATGTGCCTAACAAATGCTCTTGGGAATTCACAGAGCTTCTCAACCTCAGCATGCAGCTGCCCTCATGGAGGAATACACAGGGTCCCCATACATGTGCCCATCACAGGTGGCAATTTCACAAGGACACAGAGACGAACATTTCAGAGAATAAATAGATTTAAGTGCTGTTGACTCGTGGGGTCAACTTTGTTCACCCCAGCTCGGTGGCAACACGTTGGCCGCTGCCTATGAGGAGACGTCCTCTAGAGGAGAGCCTGCTAGTCCGCTGTCCATTAAGCAGGCTCCGGCCTGCTCCGTTTTTGCACCTCCCCTCGCTCCTCTTGCAGATACAGAAGAGAGGGTTGTGTCCAACTATGACAGGGTGGCCTCTCTTAGCAGACCTAGTTTCAAGTGAAAACGACGGGCTAATGAGGTCAGCATCACATTTACGGGGGGAATCTTCATCTCTCTAAACCAAATGCCAAATGTGTGTCACAAACCTTTAACACGTGTGTGTCCTAGAACTGCCCTTCTGGAAATCGATCCTAAACTAAAGAACTAGGAGAGGCGTGCAGAAGGACAGAGGTCAAGGATAGTCACTGCAGTGGTGTTTACTGTGACAAAAAGAGAAGAGACCTGAAAGCAACCTCAACACCCAGCTACAGGAGACCAGTAAATAAAGGACGATCAAGCTTTACAACGGAGAACCCCTGGGGTCACCGAAAAGGAGGCTAAGGACCCGTTTCTGTGGAAATGGAAAACGTTCATTACATGTTTTCAGTGGAAGTTTGTTTTAGTTTCCTGTGGCTGCTCTAACAAATTTCTACCAACTTAGTGGCCAAAACAACACAAACATATTAGCTTGCAGTGCTGAGGTCAGAAGTTAAAATGGGTCTCAAATCAAGGTCAAGGGTTGCATTCCTTCTGGAAGCTCTAGGGTAGAATGTGTTGTTGTGTTGTAGTTGTTTTGCCTCGGGGTTAGGGCGTGGGCCTCTTTGGTGGGCCATTCTTCTGCCTGCCACCAGCCATATAGATTGTGAAGGAATAACACACATGGGTAAGTATGATTCCATTTGTCTGGGGTGGGGAGAGTTTGATGAACTTATATAAATATTAGCCAGTCACAGATTTTAACAAAAAAATGAGAGTTGGGATGTGCACATGCACATGGGTGCACACATGCAAACACATGAGCACACTGCTTGGTTGTTAACATGTGCGTTTCTGGAGTCCGGCCCCTCCCGGTGCCCTGAAGCTCCCTCCACCCAGCTCTGATCTGTCACCTCCCTTGCACAATGGCTCTTCCTGCCACCGCTGCGCCCCTGCAGCAGCTCCCTGCAGCCACCAGCTCCTCGCTGAAACCTGCGGAACCCCACCGGGTCACACAGGACGATAGTTCCTCTCCGGGGTCCTGCTGTCTGGGGCACCCACTGCTCCCTTCATCCCCCACTAAGCCATCTGAGGTTCTGACTTCAATGGCACCTGCCTCAGGAAGGCAGGGCCCTGGCCTCCTTTTTCAGGCATTCCCCCAACATCTGTGCCCCCACCCCCACTTCCCAGGGCGATTGTTCTGGTCTCAAAGGAGGGGACCCTGTTAGGATTGACTGGTGTCCCGAGTCTTTCCCCTCGTTGTCTTGACACCAGCTGGGTGTCCTGCGATTCACTTTGATGTTGACACCAACTCCCCAGAGCAGGGCAGATGCTGCATATTAAAGGTGAGGGGTCCTCCACAAGACCACCCCTCTCAGATGCCCGCTGCAAAACTCAAGGGCCGCCCACGCATCTGACCAACAGGCTCTAAACGGGGGGAATTCCAGGACCCCTGCAGGCTGGATAATTCACTAGACCAAGTGCAGGAACTCACTGAGAACACTACCCACTATTACAGCTTTGTCATAAAGGACGTAAGTCAGGAGCAACAGTCAGTGTCAGGGGCCCAGACAGGGAGCTCCTGGGCCCTCCCCCTGTGACATCAGCACACGTCATGTCATGTGCTCCAAACGGGAAGGTCTTCCAGCTTCGGGTTGCCAGCGTTTTCGTGGGGTGTCAGTACCTCGTGGGCCACGTGACTGTGCTAACTCCCTCCCCAAGAGCCCTGGTCTTTCTGGCACGACCAGCCCCTCTGTTAGGTCTAAGGGCCCACCTTGTCACCTCATTAGCGTAAACATCGGGATGGCTGAAAAGGGCTTGTTAGGAGTAGCAAGGACACAGGCCAGACAGAGATGCCCCTGCTTTTCTCTACTCTCTGCTCAGTTCCTACTTCCTCAGGGAGTGACTACAGAAAGGCATGGCTGTCCCACTGGACAATGGCTAATGGAAGAGGAGAAACCCAGCTGGGTCACGGTGACTCACAATGTGCTGCCACCCAAGCAGAAACCGCCCGTGCGTTCCTGGTTCCCGACCTCTCAAGTGTCAGAACTCCCCGGGCGCAATGACCACACAGCTCCACGTTTCATTTATTTGTCTATGTGACAACTACGCCGCGACTCCCTGCAATATGGTGGGCACCAAGCGAGGCTTTCAGGTGGTGAGGACAAGTGCCTGGACCCAGGGAGCTTCCCGGTTAGCAGGTAAGAGAGATGCCAAGCAAGTAAACAGTTACATCAACACAGGAGTGACATGAAAGGAAGGACTGGGGGCTGTATGAGCAAACGGTGAGGAGACCCCACCCAGACGGCGGGGTTGGGAAAAGCTGGCCTGGGCAGCTACAGCCGTCTGCCGTGTCCCTGTCACGTTCTGACAGGCGCACCATGGCCGGGCGTGTCACACACCGAGTTCTCACTACTGACACCTGTGCACCAAATCGTGGTGCCGCGTTGCTGCAATCCAGTTAGCTTTACACCACCCTCCACAGCTGCAGGCGAGCCAACCCAAGCACGGAGTCCTCACAGTGACACATAAGTGTCAGCCAGGTAAGGGCATGGCAGGTGGGAGTGGGAGGAGGGAGACCCAAGCAGAGAAAACGGGCATCAAAGTTCTGGGCGGGGGAGACCACGTTCAGGGAACTGAGGGAGACGTTGTGTGGAGCACAGAGAATGAGAGAGGAGGCAGCTGAAGGTACCGGAGTAAACTGGGGCCAAGAATGGGTACCCCGTGGGTCAGAATTTTGCATTTTATCTTAAGAACAGTGGGGACCATTTAGGTATTTTTTCAGGGGACAGATTAAATTTATGTTTTTCAAAGCATAACTTTATTGCAGTGTTGAGAACGGATTGAATGGAACCGAGAGGAATTTGGGAAGGCAAATTTGGTTTCTGCTTCTGTAGTCCATGATGGTGCCTTCGCCCAAAATGGCCGTGTGGATGTGGAGAGAAGTGGATGGCTTAGGTCCCGTGTGATCAGGAGAACTTAGTAGGTGGTTCCATAGAGGAGTGCTGTGTGAAAGGTGTCAAGGGTGATGCCTAATTCTCTGTCTTGAGCTCCCTGGTGGTGCGCTGAACTAGAAAATAATGGCAAAGGCTCCAATTAGGGGGCAAAGGGGTCAGAAAAAGACCAGGGTAGAGAGTGAGTTTACTTTCCCTTAATATAGTCCCAATTTTGGGAACGCCAGGATGGCTCAGCGGGTTAAGCACTCGCTTTGAAGCCCTGGGCACTGAGGATTGAATCCCGGCCCCGGCCCGTGCAGACCCATGTGCTGAACTGGGGTGTGCTTCCCATGAGGGAGGCCCCCAGTTCGGTCCCTGGCTTGAGGGGGTATGTCTCCCATGGAGGAGGCCCCCAGCACAGTTCCCGCCCTGTGCAGCCCCTACCCACCTGTGTGGAATGAAACCATGTTGAAAACTGATGACTTATAACTGTGTGGACTGCTCTGGGCCCTCCCCCTTTTCTCTGTCTCTATATCTGTCTGTCAAAATCAATATAATAAATCTTAAAAAATATATAGTCCCAATTTAAAATATTCTATTATCTTGTCTTCATAAGCTATCAATAGCTCTCAGAAAATCTGTTGTTTTGGTAACAAATTCACATTTCCAGATTTCCTTGGGTACAAAAGTATTCCCAGGTTCTCTTTTACCAGAGCAAGAGCCTTTGGGTCCAAAAATGTGGTTACCAAATCTCTAAGATATCCCCTTATGTTTGAGAAGTGATATTAATTAACCACTTTTCTAAAGCTTATGCCATTGTAAAATTCAGCACAATGACAACAATAAGCACAAGTAAGCTGTTTTCTTTTAAGCAAAAAAATAAAATAAAAAATAAAATGAAAATCTCAACCTGGAGACTAATTCTCTCCTGGCAAACACTAGATCCCTCAGACGATTATTACCACCCCCACCCCCACTCCACTTTCTGTGTTCAACCTTGATTAAATAATGGGAAACACTTGGATATAATGAGTCTCCTGCAATCATCAACAGCCAAAGAACTTTACCCCTAGGTACCCCCTGCAGCATGGCAGGTTGCCCTACTCCACAGCCATTAATTCAGGGATACAGAGCTAATCTACAATCAAGTTCCAACAGACACATTTTAGTATTGCTTGTCATAACCAGAAAAGGATGGAGCATACTGAAATGGTTACTAACCAATTTTCATAATCAGAAAGCATTGTACTATATTGGCCAAAACATTAGTCATGGGATTAGAATCCATCCTCCCTTGAATAGTCTAATCCTCTTAAAAATAGCTCAAAGTAATCAGGTTAGCTTCACTGTAAATTTTTGTAAACCCATCACTCTTACAAAGGAGTTTCAGAAAAGGAAAGATCAAACGGTTTCTAACATCTTTGATGCTGTTGGAACATGGGGCAACCTAAATGTCTTAGAAGCACTTATATAATTGATTTAAGCTAAAATAACCTAATTGAGATACATTTGCCACCACAAATGGATTTGTACTCTAAAGCCTTCCACTGTGAAAACAAATTCTGACGGCTGGTTTTCTAGATAATATGACAGCAACAAGAAAGGGCAAAGGGAAATCCAAGTATCTCACCAAGTTCCCTACCTTCTAGCAATTTAAAATGAAGCCCTAGAGTGACTGGGTGTTTTATGACTTTCTGGTGACAGCACCCTCTGTCAGTAGGCGCTGCCATCCTCATGAGCAGATTCAGCTCAAGCCATAGATGCATCCAGTTTGCTTTGGCAAACTCCTCCAACCCCTGCTGAGAACCCTATAGCTATCCAGAGCTTGAATAAAACAGTCAGAAGCGCCGAAACTGGTGGCTTCGAACAGCTGACAGTCAAGGAAGCTCTGCTGTGTGGTGCGGTGGCCACGAGGTGTGGCTGTGGTTTGATGTCAGCGAGATCACAGGCAAGCGTGGCATCAATGGCTACAAGGTCTGAAGACCAATCTGTTTCTTCAGGTTTATTGTAGGAATGTTCTTGGATCATGTGTGATCAGACTGATAGTCGAATAAAATATATATTTAAAGAAAATTGGCCTCAGCCAATCATCAAATCTCACCTCAAGTCTCCTAAGTTTCTTGTTACACGTACCCTGTCACCAAGTCCCAAGCCCACCTTCCCACAGTTCACAGAAGTGCCCAAAAACCAAGAGCAGGATTACAAAGGCGCCTGTGCATTGCCACTTAAACTCAGTTCATGTTTGAATCTCTGCACATCACCCGGGAGCCTTCATTTACGACCTTACTTATCCACTGTCCGATCCAGAATCCTAACATCAAACATTTGTAACAATCACCCCTGCCTATCTTTATTCAAGTCACTGATAGAAATGTTGATGGTTATAGTTTCTGGAACTACATCCTTTTTCAAGTTCAAGTTGACAGAAGATGGCATCAGTACCCAACCGGTTGTTCTTCCTAGTAGCGGTGCTCGCCTCCAACCCAAAGTTCCCTAAGGTCTCCTCCAAAGCTGAGCATACCACAGACACAACAATGTGGGGCTTGTGACCTCGCAGTGGAGGCCCCGAGGCTGTAAGATGCAAAATCCTCCACTGACGACTCCCCCAACCCCGTCCCACCTGGACACGGGCCCCTGGGACAGGCCCCTCTTTGTCATTTATGCGGGAAAAGTCGCCATCCTCTCAAGAGTGAGAAAGCTACTTCTGACCTAATTGTCATCAAAATGCTTTTATGTTTTTTGCACAGAGTACTGGTGTCAGGGTGAAGCCTATGTCCACTTGGCTGGGCTGTGGTGACCAGATATGTGACCGCTTCTCTACACGTGCTGTTAGATAAAATTGACATTTAAATTGGTAAACACGGAGTAAAGCAATTCGCCCTCCATAATGTGGGCAGGCCTCAGCCAATCAGCTGAAAGCCTTAACAGAAAGGAAAGCTGACCTCCCCAGAACAAAAGAAAAACATTTTTAGATTTATTTTACTGTTCTAAGAGGAGACCGGTGACCCAGGGCAGTCTCCATAGTTGTACATCTTTAAGTGTGACATGGTTTCATTCCACACAGGTGGACGTGGGGCCCCACGGGGTGGGACCAAACTGGGGGCCTCCCGCTGGGGAGAGACCCTTGGCTGCCATCCCGGCGGTTACCAGTTGCGCTGCAGTTCAGCCCATGGCAGTGCGGGGGCCAGGGCTGGAAATCAAACCCCGGATCTCGCAATCGCAAGGCAAGTGCTCCACTGCTGAGCTCCCCTGGCATCCTCAGAAGGGAGCTCTGCCAGCAGACAGCCTCCAGACTTGAATGGCAGCGTCAGCTCCGCCCTGGCAGGATGACAGTCTTCGAACCTTAACTGTAACAGTGGCTCCTTGCTGCATCTCCAGCCTGATGGCCTTCAGACTAGAACTGCAGGTTTTGGACACATGTCAACACACACACACACACACACACACACACACACACACACACACACACACACACATGCCCTGGAGAACCCTGATAATACAATCAGAAAGTGGAAAACAAAAACTCCTTAAAACAGTGCACAAAAACAATCTTACGCATCCGTATTTCTTCCGATTCATCACTAACGGTGTCCTAAGGGCATTTGGATTCTCTCTAGGCGGCTCACGTCCACTGGTCTTTGGACTTCTACTTCCAGGACATACTCACCTTCTTACCCGTCCTTGAAATCTCGGGTGAAGGAAGGTATATAAATATCTCACCTCCGCCAATCCAGTTTCCCACGCTCTGGGAGACATGGACTCAATCATAGGACAAACGTACAGCCAGCCTCTGATGCAGAAGCCGTAGGGACACTAACAGCTCCTCGCGGATTTATGAGTCAGGCCTACTGAACAAAGAAATTACATCAGGGCACAAGAGAAGGGGCAGGGGGACAGAGAGTGGCAGGAAGGGGGCTTGTTCAGAGCAACAGAATCCCGGACCCAGTGCCCCTGGGACGCGGGCACACCCCGCAACAGCCACTCTTCACTCCCACGCTGTGGCCATCACAGTGAGTTTCTCTAATGACAAGTGATTTCTGAGGAGAGATCTGAGCCTAATGAGATGCCAGCGTGAAGTAATGAAACCACAGAAGACCGTAGAAATACAGAATGATAGATAACACTACGTAACGCCGCCTATGTGTCTTCGCATTTCAATTACTCGTGGCAATTACTTGAGACAGACAGGATGTGGGTAATAAAAAGCCAACAGTAATCCAAAAATCTAATTTTAGCAAATGGTTCAAAGTCTTCCCACCAGAGCCTTTATGAGAAGGGGTGACAAGTAGAGCATTTGCAGGGACCATGGCTACAGAAGCTGCTTGCAAAGACCCATGAGAACCTGGTCTCCCAGGAGAGTAGGTCCAGGGAAGTGACATGGTCCTCGGTAATGCCAGCTACCCAGCCCCTGGCTCCATCTGTCCTCAAGAGGCTCGTGTATAAATGAGAATTACGGCTTCTTAATTTACAACAACTTACCTCTCTGGTCAGCGCATTCTGTCTTCTTTGAAAACTCCAACATGAACAATTATAAACAAAAGATGTTTGATGAGCAATCTCATTAAACAAAAGATTGCAGTGAGGACAGAGGAAGACTGTGGAATAATTTGATGGGTAGTGACTTCAAGTTGTAGGGATACAGACAAACCTTTCAAAGAGACCCAAACATGAGACCCAAACATACTCAGGACATCTTGTCCCACAAACAGAAGAGTTCCTGCCCCAGAATCGTCCTGCTCACCAACTGTCAGCCCCTGAAATAAGCTCCACCCCCTGAAAGAGGAAGCACGGACTTTGTGGGCCTCTCTACCATCCAGGCTTACAAATGCCCGTAGACTCAGCCCCAACCTCCCTAACAGGGCGGACAGACCCCTCACAAATGGACCCTAGTGTCTCTCTCCAGCTCCATTCGCTATCTTCCAATGTAATCAGAGCAGACAACCTGTTCCTTCTCAGACATTTCCAGGCCTGTGCTCGTATTAGCCATGTTTAGAAAAGCTTTCTCTGCTCAGCTGCCTTAGGAAGATCTACTCATCTTCCCATTTTAAAAAAGTTCTTCCCTTTAGCTTCGCAGAACCTTAGCCAGGCAGAAGTCCATATGTTGTGTTCCATTGTATACGTTCCACTATTGCAGTGTTGATATTGTGTCATGGTCATTTG
The DNA here is from genome assembly GCA_004027555.1 of Craseonycteris thonglongyai. Classification (NCBI taxonomy): domain Eukaryota; kingdom Metazoa; phylum Chordata; class Mammalia; order Chiroptera; family Craseonycteridae; genus Craseonycteris; species Craseonycteris thonglongyai. The sequence goes on from PVKE010001775.1 coordinate 71,088, forward strand.
ATTGTACAACTGCCTTCCCCATCATCCCGTGAGCCATGGCAGGGGTGGTGGCCTCTTGCCAGCCTGCTGCCCCATCAGGATGGCAGCTCATGAGTGTTCTTGGGGGAAACGAAACTCTGGGAGGAGGTATGTACAACCCACACGAGATTAGGATAAAGACGTGGCTTTGGGGGAAGCCGGGATGGCTGAGTGGGTTAAGCGCTCACTTTGCAGCTACGGGGACCGAGGATCGAATCCCGGCCCCAGCCCGTGCGGAACCATGTGCTGAACTGGGAGCTCCCCCAGTTCAGTTCTCTCTCTGTCTCTGTATCTCTCTCTCTGTATCTCTCTCTGTTAAAAAACAATTAAAAATAAATATTATTAAAAAAAAGACGTGGCTTTGCTAAAGGAATACAAAACAGTATCCACACATACTACTCACCCTTTTCAGGGTTTAGGACTTCTTTTAAACATTAAAATGTCCAGCGGGCATCCAGAAGAACAGCACCACCCAAGGTTGAAACATATACCCCGAAATTCCTGCCAAGCAGCTCTGCTGACCACAATCTCAGACGACCTCTTCCTCCCTCTAGCTTCGTGAACGTAAAGATTGACCTTTCACCTCCCTGACAAGATTTTCTTCAAGACTTACACAGCCTGAGGGATGCCAGGATATCTCAACAGGTAAGCATTTGCCTTGCAACTGGGAGGTACTGGGTTCGAATCCCAGGCCCAGCCCGTGCAAACCATATGCTGAACTGCAGCACAACTGGTAACCACTGGGATGGCGGTGAAGGTTCTCACCTCCCTTGTGGGGGGCCCCCAATTCAGTTCCCACCCCACGCAGCCCCCACATCCACCTGCATGGAGTGAAACCATGTCACAATTAATGATGTGCAACTCTGGAGACTGCTCTGGGCCCTCCCCCTACTCTCTGTCTCTCTGACTCACTCACTCTCTCTCTCTCTCTCTCTCTCTCTCTCTCTCAAGCTGGGGAGTACGGGGCAGACTGAACAAATGTCCATGGCAGAGGCTGGACCTCTTTGGTCGGCTCTCCCTCATCTTCCCCAATTAGGAATTGGAAGTGAGCATGGTGTGTGTTTACAGTTTATATTGGAAGGTATGGTAGGGCAAAATGTACTGTGCGAGAGAACCATAAACCTTTTGTTGGTGGTTTCATAGAAGTAATGAAAAGTTACTTCTTAAAAAAAAATGTTAGAGCCTTAAGTTGAATTGATAAGAATTAATGAATGCGGGTAAGAGCAGCATAAACATTTGGAATCATGACCCAGGACACCTCATACTTATCAATTTGTGTAGAAAGACCAGCTGCCTCAGAACAACTCATTAAAGTTGAGAACTGGACTTTTGGCCATAGTTATTTCTGGAAGACCAATCCTAGATGCCACTGACTAATTGGCAGAGAAAAATTGCACAAAGTGTTCCATCAATGTGTACATTAATTTGCTTTCATTTTCAGCTAAGGCTTTTATATCTAATTGCATTGATTTGTAGTTCCGAACAAACAAAAATCATAAGGGAAAAAACAGTTATAAAGGGCAATTCTGAAAGAAAATAAAGATAAAGAAGAAGGAGAAGATCAAAAGTGCTATAAAACCTAAAATATTATTCTTTTGACAACCTGTTTTAAGACACTACAACCACTTAAAACTCACTAAAAATATCATCATCTTGAACACTCTCAGGAGCTGAGAACTTCGTGTCCCAAATAATTGTCAACATGACAGAGAGCTTCTGCCTTGCTGGAAAGCAGTTCCCAGCTGACAAATGGGTTGTGCTCAAAAAGTTCTTTTGAAGTTAATTATTCAGAACTGAGGCCAGCTTACAAAGAAAATTAACCCTAAATGTTCCTGTTTTTGTTCCCTAGAGCAGGGGTGGCAAACCTTTTGGCGATTGAGTGCCAAAGTTTATGAAATAAGAGTATACTCGCTCGACTCGCGTGCCAACCCATCGAGTGAGATAGAGGTATCGATTATTTTTATGTCTATAAGAGCATAAACAATAATTTTTTAAATGGTATTCACAGCTCCGCGTGCCGAAATAATTGCTCCACGTGCCACTTTGGGCGCGCGTGCCATAGGGTCGCCACCCCCGCCTTCATACAAAGCCATCATACAAAGCATTACAAACTGGGGGCTTACAGACTGACACGTAATGTCGCGCATTTCTAGAGCCTGGACGGCCAAGCTCAAGGTGCGGCGGGGTGGGTTCCATGTGAGGCAGCATCCGCTCGGGCCTGCCTCCAGTTTCTGGCCGAGGGCTGCCCATCTTTGGCGTTGGGTCTGGGCCTTCATCCGCACATGGGGTTCTCCCTACGTCTGCGTCTGTCCCTGTAGCCAAATTTCCTTCTTACAGGACAACAGGCAGACGGCCATCCTGTACCTAGAAATGGGACAGGCACTCATGGCTTCTTCAATAGCTGTTTCTGAGTCTGAAGCGCCAATGCAGGCTGAGCAGATGTACCATTTGAAACAGAACAGAGACAACGGTGCTGTCCCGTTCCAAGCGGGACGTCTGGTCAGCCTAGTCTCACCTGGCTCACTTCAAGGTGTCAGCAGGCTGACCAGATGTTCCATTTGAATCGGGACACCATTATTTTCTGCCCTGTTTCAAAGGGTCCATCTGGCCAGCCTACCCGGATGTCCCCTTCAGTGGGCGGCCATCCAAAGATGTCAGGTGGTGGTCAGGGGAGTTGCGCCCACTCTGCCCACTGTCGGGGTGCGGGGTTCTGGCCCTTCAGTGTGCCTGACTTTTCTCTCTTGCTCCAGGTCAGACAAGCCCTGGGCGGGGGGACAATGACAGTGAGGTTCCCTCACTGCCCCAGTGGGACTTCCTGTTCCTGGTAACAGTCCCTCCAGGCAGCATCCACACGCAGGACAAACAGACGCCACAGTGGAGCTAGGGAAGCAAACAGATTGCTTGCTGCCCGCTTCCGCCCTGGGGACATCCTATGCCTTCTGCTGTCCCCAGTCCTCAGGACCCGACTTGGGAAGCCCCCAAGGCAGCTACTGGGTCGAAACCAATCTCCAGGGAAAAGGAGGAGACAAGCTCAAAGACCACTGCTGATACAAGCGACCTCCTGTCTAGGTCAACGTTCTAAGAAAATTAAAAATACAGACATTCCTCACTTAATGACCGAGTTTTATTCCTACGACTAAGTCGTTAAGGGAATCAGTCACTAAGCGAATCGGTGCATAAGCGAGGAGAGTAAAGGCAGAGAGATATCTTGTGGTGTGTTGTACCATAGGGTAGGTATTTTTCAATAGATATCACGTGATACCACATAAACAAAATATGTAGTCTTGCATGACTGTTAACACTTTGTGTATTGACTACTAACAGATTGCAGGAACGAGACAAAGACTGAGGAAGGGCTTTCCCAAGATTCATACGGACTGAGAAAGGGGAGTCTCTACACCGGAGAACTGGTCATAAGTTTGGGGAAATATTAACCAGGCAGGTCGTTAAGTGAGGAGGGGCTGTGTAGCTGTTTTCAGCTAGTGCTCTTTTCCTCTTCGTCTCTACAACTGAGTTCTAATAGTGGTTTCTCTGCACATAATTTTCCCAAGCAATTAAAAATAATGGCACAGTATGTAAATGGCCCGAAATCTCAGTGAGAGAGAGGGTGTTTGTGTCTCTTCCTTAGTGAATGCTATTAGAGTTTCCTGGCACTGAAGAAACTCAATTTACTACAACCAGCAGAAAGCACTTATATGATAAACCTGCTGTACCATTTTCCCTTGGAAGCATTTGTAATCTACTCTATCAGGGGTGGAGGATTTCTATTAAAAATATATCAACACCCTCATAAAGGCCATTTCCCCTTGCAATTTATTCTGAGTAATAGCATCTCAGCCACAAATTTGTTGACAATCAATTTTTGCTTCTCCTTGCAATTCGATTGAAGAGTATCTGTTTTTTAATAACAGAATGGCTCAAACACAAAATAACATTCCATTACCAGGTACAACAACACTGCAAACCATACAATGCGCCCTCTTCGGTGGTGACACGTCCACATACCAGCCATCGGCCCTGACCTGAGCTACAGCCAGGGCTCACTGTCCCATCACGTTAAAAACCTCCCTATGGGTTGGACTGCAAGCATGAGTAATATATCAGACCTCAACTCCATCATTAAAAATGTCTCCTGGGTGCAGACATGTGAGAGTCCCTGAGGTGCTGCCAAGGGGGGGCCATCGTGATTACATTTCCATCCCAGAAACTATTGAAAGGCAGGGACCCAGTGAGTCAGGCTACTTAAGAGAGTCAAGGGTTTGGTTACCTGAGGCTGCCTCCCACTTCGTTCTGGACAGTGGCTGGGGTGGGTGGTTCTCATGACCGTTTTCATCCTCCCACTTCCTCTGCCTCCCAATTTCCTCCAGTAACAGAACCCCTTGTGGGACAGCCTCCCCAGCAGGTGCATTTGAGGCTGACCTCGTCTCCTGCCTGAGGGGATGGAGCACGACTCAGGCTTGTTCATCAAGGAAACACAAGCCGCCGGCCACCATGAGTACTTTAGGGACAGACACCCACCAGGGTGAGCCCCCCGCCCCCCCACAGGGACTCTGCTGGAATCACCTGAAAGGAGATGCTCTCCATGGACTGCTAGCTGCATCGCCAGGAAGGTGGCTGCCAGGCCGTCTCGGTTTGGGGAGCTAGCCTGAGCAGGATCACCTCGGGGGAAGCAGATTCAAGAGGCGGGAGGCCGCAGCCTGCTGGGACTGGCTGTGTCCCTCAAGCCTGGGCAGCCCTGGACTGCCCTGACATAGGAAGCACGCGAGGGCTGTCCGGAAAACGTCCAGCCACTGTCAGCAGGATGAGAGCGGTTACATGGCTGCAGACTGTCCGTTACATGAATTGCAGTTGCATTCCTGTCACTTGTAGCCAGAAATATCCTAATAGGGACACTGAGGAGACAAGCTGGCTAAAAGAAAACTCCCTTCTGACACCAAATGTCTGGTTTTTACACACCAAGCCATTCTGACACTAACTCCAGGAGTCAACCCAGACCCCACATGGTCAAGGGTCAGTCCCCCAAGACTACCCCCACCTCCAAGGCCGTTTGCCAACCTGGCCTTCACTTATACTGACTGTATACGTGAGGGGGTCCTAGGCCCCCCTTCCCAGATTCAATAATTTGCTAGAACAGGTCACAGAACTCAGGAGATCACCATATTTACTATTATCAGGCTTATTACAGAGAACACGGCTCAGGAACAGCCCAACGAAAGACACGGACAGGACGAGGTCTGAGGGGGAGGCCCCAGCTCCCAGCACCGCCTGGAAGCACCGCGATGTTTGCTGTCTGGGGGTTCTGTGGGCGTTCAGTTGTGGAGGCATGGTTGATTAAATCATTAGCCATTGATAATTATCTCCAGCTTCAGCCCCTCTGAACTCCCTGGCCATGGGGGGTGGGGGTTGACGTCACATGGTTGGCTCCTCTGGCCACCAGTTCCCCACCCTCATCCTCTAGTCACCTCATCTGCATAAACTCAAGCATGAATCCAAGGGATTTCTTATCGATAACAGTAGAGGCTCCTCTCACCCCTACTGAGACATTCTAAGGGTTTTAGGAGCTCTGTGCCAGGAACAGGGACAAAGACCAAATACGTATTTCTTATTATGTCACCTTGTCACCTAGGCTAACCTTGTTTTGTTTTTAAAGATGATGCCTTTCAGAGCTTCGGTTGTCTGCTAAACTGTAATGCATGTAGTTAATCAAATATTTTATTTTTTTCCTTTTTTGTTTTTTATTATTGTTGTCTTGTTTTACTGGTGTTCTAGGAATGTTCAGCTACACTGAGACAAGGGAAAGTTGGACATAAAAATTGCCTTAAAAGGCAGTTTTTAACCAAATGTTAAGGAGGCCGGAGTTCCCAGCAGGGGTGTTGGTTCCAGGCCTGGACATTTCTGCCTTGGCCACACAGTAAATGATCTTCTCATATGTTATCGCCCGAGGGCATGAAATCCACAGAGAATCAAGCCGGTGTTGGCTCATCATCAGAATGTGACCTGCCAGGGTAGGAAGATGGCCCCACAGCAGAAGAGCAGTTCTTCACAACCATGGCTCGTGGGCTACCCCGAGGCTGGGGTCTCACGGTGCTGCTATTAAGATAATTGCTACATTTTCCTCTCTGACATGACTAATTTATTTGTGGCAACTGTCCCTGAAATCTCCTAAGAACATACAACTCTTTCCTTTTGTTTTAAGAAAGTTAGCTCTGTGGTGCGGGGAAAAGGATGGGGGATAGGAGCCACCAAAAATAAACTAATAATCATCAAGGATAGTGGGATATGTCAATTCAACAAATGTGGATTCAGGGTCCCTTCCATATGACCTTGTTCAGAAACCTCCCAGTGTCGCACTCATTTAGCTCCCCCTGCAGCACTGTGTGCAGCAAAGGTCCCTTGCCTGCCGTATTACCTGGAGCTGGGCGCACTCAGAATAACCAAGAACAGACCCTGGTCCTCCTGGGAGCGCCAGCCAACGAACTGGTATGTTGGAGCCTGGAATCGTGCCGGGTCCTAAGACTCACTCCTTCTCACCTGCAGATTAGACGCAGAGCAGGAGATTGACACAAGGGGCTGACGGCCACAATGAGAAGCAAGGCATGGGCCCGCCTCCCTGGAGCCAGGGCCACCCCAGAAAACACAATGGGAGGGCGCAGCATGAGCTGAGGCTGCCAGGAGCTTTTCCTTCTCTGTGCTAGACCTCGAGTCTCCCCCAGAAGGCGCCAGACCTGGGCCAGCCTCAGGACCTCACCACCACGTGGGAGAGAGTTCAAGGGCATAGGCAGCCCTGAGCCCTAGGTCTACTGAGTGGAAACAAGGAGAGCTGGATTCAGCCGTTGCACCCAAGCCAGGGAACTTTCCAGATAGAAGCAGAGCCCCACCCAATGGCACAGGCAGGGACAGTGGCTTTCCAACCCTCGCTGGGCACAGAGCCCATCGGCAGGGAAAAAGAATCCAGATTGCTCCCTCGAACCCACCCTTTGTGGGGAGGCGAGCAGAGGCCTCTCTAGAATCTCCAACAAGGGGAACGGCTTCTCCTTATATACCCCTTCAGCCCAAGCACATATACCCTGTACCCTACAGAATTTTATATTAAAAAGGGCTTTTCTCTAATAAGGGCTACAAGGAGGCTCTACTGTTGAGGGTTGATCTTGACCTTGATTTGCGGACTAGTAGGCCCTGTCCCTTGTGAGGTCTCCAATGGTGTGACAGGTGGCATCCCTGATGGTGTGAACAGTCCCCCGGCCCTTCCAGTCTGTGTCCCTGGGCCATCCCCAATCTGAAAGGGACCTGCAGGGAGGCATCATTTGATGTAGCTCTACCTAACTGTTAAGACAGGATTCTTTCTACATCCTTCATTTGGAGGTAAAAATATCTCTAGATGGATGAATTGAGGCTATGTCTCAAAAAATGATGCTTTGTGAGACCTCACACTTAATTTCAGCTCAGGCAAGTATAAAGGAGAGATTTTTACTGTAAGCACCCACTGGGCAGGGTCTCCACTAAACTTCGTAAGACCCAAAACAGCAGTTGCTTTCTCTACCTTTAATAAATAAAATGCTCTTGCAAGGTCAAGAAATATTGATGGAATTTCTACCATTAACCTGACGTGGGACCTACCTGATGCATTTTGTCATTTTTTTGAGTTATCAGGTGCGTTTTCTTTCTGGGTGCCCTCAGATGTTTGAGACCTAGTCGTCATCTTTAAATAACTAAGCTTCATTGCTGGGCCTCACGACTTTGTGTAAAGTATTAAAATACATGGCAGATAGAAGGACACTTTCTCTGGGAAATTTTTTTAAAAGTCTTCAAATGAATGGCAATCAGCTGGAACTAATAGTTGATTGACTGATTAAGGTGATAACCAGGAATAAAGCAAGAAGTCCACACCAAGAAGCAGCCTAAAAGTACTGACAAAACAGAAAATTTTAAACATTTTCCATTTGGGCAGATGAATAAATGTTTGACTAATGCATATACCAGTTGTAAGTCTGTTTTAAACTGCCATTAGGTGTCATAAGACCATCTGAGAGGAAATTGTGGGGAAAGAGCCTAAATCAAAAAAAATTTTTATGGCATTTTTACTGGAATTATTTCTAGAATAATGCACTTTCACAGATATAATTCAAACTAGGTTTTAGTCTATTGGTTTAACTGTAGCATATCTAAAATTTAGAAGTTTTTATAGCCCTCAGTCCTACATAATGGTGGCTAAAAACCTTAGAGAAAATTCAATTACAGTAGAAGAGAATTTTGTTTTCTCTTTTTTTTTATTCTTAAAGATGGACTTCATTTGGTGACCTGCTATATAAATAGCAGTTTCCAAATTTCTAAGCCAATGCCCATAAAACTGGAGTGGATTCTAATCCAGAAGTACTATAGAGGAATGTACAGATTATTAAATATGATGTGGGAATATAAAAAAGAATTTAATTCTCTAAGAGAGCAGTTCTTACTCAGGTAAAATATATCTTGATCCTGGCATAGCTTTAAATACAGGGTCTGGCAGAAGTAACGCCCCTTTTTAAGCAGTACACTATAAATGGACATGTCTTAGTAACCTTTGTGTTCCAGCTCATAAAAAGGGGACGTTACTTCTGCCAGACCCTATATAATCCATGACAAAGTAATTGCACAAATTTCTACCCATACATGTGGGATCAGAAAGAATCCAGAAAGGCCCCCACAATGCTGAGGGCTAGACATGAGGCATCACCTTTTATCTTAAAGAAACTAGAAAAGGGAAGATGCACTAGACCCCCCAGGGTGCTGGCACATTTGACCCCCATGGACAGCTCACACCTGGTATCCATTTTAAGGGGCAGTTGATGCCCTAGAGGTGAGCAACTGGCTGCAGCAAACAATGGTCTAGCGCCCTCTTGTGGTCCTCTCCATCCCCACCGGCTTCATTAGGGCCATTCCTCCAAGCTATAACTTTCTCCTAGAGAGAGGCGGAGTAGGAAGTTGGGTAGACGGTGGGGTAAAGGGTGGAGTTCCTAGGAAAAGATTACAGAACTATCAAGAGTTCAAATTTAAACAGTATTTAATCCTACTTTCTCCATTTGGTCCAAGAAAATGAGGTCCAAAGAAATTAGGTGGCTTGCCCAAGATCAGAGAGCTGATTCTTGGCCAACTCCCTAGCTTCTCCTACACCAGAACCCTTCTCTTCTGGGATGGGCGTCCCTAATCATGACCTTCTCGCCTCCACTGTACACAGCATTGAGTTTCTAGACTGGCAGGAGGCACAAGAGGACCTGACATGACATCTGAAGGGGAGCCAGGGACTCTCGGGCTGGGCATGCACTCAGCTATGAAGTAGATCTTTATTAGCAGGATTCCGCTGAGAAGCAAGTTCAAGTGTGCTATGTTTATTAATGTCTGTCTCACAGCCTCTGCACACATTTGCTTTGTCAATAGACATGCATTATGCATCATGCCTGGATTGCGCACTGGTGTGTGGAGAAGAACCAAGCGCTGCCACAGCTCAGCATGTTGTTTCCATCACTACGAGCTCTCCAGACAATGACCTGTGGCCTTCAACTCCAGTCTTGTCATTGCTACAGTGAGACAGTGCTAAATCGATTGTTTCAAAACCAAATATTTAAGAAAGGATATAGTAAATATGAAATATACAATAGATTTGTTTAAACCAGTAACAAAGTCAACTTTCCTTCTGGTGGTTAGAATTTGGGGTGGGGAGGGAAGATGCACACTTATGCATATTAGCACTGTGCCTAGAGATTTATTTCAAGACCATGAAGAGTCCATTATTCTCAGCAAATTTTACGAATTTTCTTTAAGGGAATTGTTTGTATACTATTCTATTGAATGATACCTTAGTGCATGCACGTGTGTGTGTATATTTTAATTTACCTTTATAGTCTTCTCTTCCTCACTAATTCTTTTTACTAGTTTAGTTTCCTATGTATTCAAAGACATTTGCAAAGTAAGACAAATGGATTTTTATTTTTAAGGATGCTCTGTTTTGTTTCAGAATTAAATAATGTATTTTTAAATGAACTTTTAAAACTATCACTAGAAATTGTAGTAACAGTGTAAAGGCAAGAGTAATTGTAACAGAAATCTGTTTGCATTCCATTAAAACCATGCATATGAAATGACCTCTGTCACACCAAACACCTCTAGCAGAATGCTATGGGGTAGAGCAGTAGGGAAGAGTTAACTACAGTCCTGTGAGATTTCCACCGGCCTTCTCGTAACCCCCACATAGCACTAGATTTCCATTGTACCCGGAGAGCTGCCCAGTGGGTCAGGCATGGTCATGGCAGCCTCCAGAAGCAGATCCAGGGGTATTCCAGGATTTCTCCTTCACAGCTACAGAACCGGGCCTTGCTTCTCCACAGCAGCATTCTTTCCCCTTGACCAGCAAATACTGTCCATGACGGGCCAGCATCTCGGATGCATGGGTCTGATAGGGATAAACAAGCTCTTGGGTTTCTTCATTCTGTGTGTCAGAACCTCCCCTTTTCTTACCCTTGGTTAGCACTGATTCCTGGTTACTGGTATCAGAACACTGAGGAGGTAACTATCAAATTGTTGATGCTGCAAAATGTATGGGACTCTGGCACCAGAGGAACCCAAAGACGAGCTCAGTAGGCTAGTAGCCATCCTAGGAGGATAGAATCTCCTAAAGACAACATTAGGCATCAGATTTTGTCTTCTCTTTTTGACTCCTAATCACAAACGGCTAAGAGAACCTTACCAGTTCGATACGGCACATGACGACTCAAGCTAGACACTTTTATTAAGTATCAGCTAATCATTATGCCTGACCTGAAATAATTAAGACTAGTACACATTATCATGATGTCTGCTAAATGTTTAGAACATTCCCAAGATATTCTGGATAGACTCTGTTCACTCCATAACGAGTCTTTTCTAGTAAAAACACTTTCTTGTTCCTACATGGTTGTCAGCTTCCCAGCTCTCTCTCTCATCTCCCCAGTTGGAGACTTTAGGAGAGGAAAACTGCTTCTACATTCTTGATGAAAACAGTTCTGAGACTGACTTGACGTAGACAGGTAGTAATTTCATACCATCGCTAAGAAGTTGCTAAGCAAATATCACAAAGCAACTAGAAAGGGGGAAACCTTCACTTCCAACAAAGGCAAACGAAACGTAGCTCCTTGGATATGAGAAACAAAGGAGAGAAAGGGAGCTATATGTTCCATGCTTGTTTTCTAAACAGGGTTTGAGTCTCATTGGCTGAATGGGTTGGGTTCTGTTGGGTTCAGTTAGATTCGGTGGAGTTGTTTTGCTTCAGATGAGGGAAAAACAGAAGGTCTCGTTAGGAGGAAAGGCACACAATACACCAAGTTCTTGTCTTCCTCTGAGAACTCTTCAGACACAGATGGAGGCTGAGGGGAGCCTCTCAAAGGGGAAATGGAAGCCCTGATGGCCTGATTCTCATGCCAGCCAGCTTTTATGGTGAGAAAAAGAAATCAGGCTTCCCTCTGAACAATAGTTCAAAATGAATGTGCTCTCACACTTCACTGAGCTCCTACATGCGAAGCCACAAAGAGGAGGCCTGGCCCATAACCGTAGGAATCTGTCATCCGCTCCAGTACATAAATTGTATTTATGTCCTAACAGGTATTCCCCACAGGGCAGCGAGGCAATGATGAATGTAGAATGTGCTAAATTTGCCCAGTTTCTTAAAGCAAGTAGTAAAGGGATGACGTTCTCCCTCAGGCCCTTATCGATAGATTTCCTAAATGTTTATCCCCATCCTTGATCACACCACTGAGCTCTTAATTTGCACATTTCACGACTGCTTGACATCTCCACTTACATATGAGTAGGAATATTAAACTTTTTCCCTTAAACCAGCTGCAGTCTTTCCCATTTTACCTCATAGCAAAGATTCTTCCCCTTAGTATCTCAAGTCAGAGGCCTGGGAATCATCTTTGATGTCTTTGTTTCCCTTACAACCCACATCCAAACTCCTCAACCCCTACTGGCTCTACCTCCAACACTTAACCAGAGTCCATCCACCTCTGGCCATGGTCACACCACCACCTCCTGTGGCCTCACAACTGCCACGATCGCCTTCACTCACTCTTGTCCCTCTATGGTCTGTTCACCATAACAGAGATCATACCCCGAGTAGCGTAAGTACAAGGTTCCCCTAAGTATTTGCTGCAGCCCCCAATATTGATGTTCACTGAGATGCCCTCACTGTTGCTCAAGGCTGAGCTCACCTTTGGGGAATTCATCTCATCTGTACTTCCAAATGCACTGTTTGTAAGGAGCATCGTCTAGTAGCGTAATGTGAAGCTGCTCCCTAATTGAGGGCTCTTCTCTCATTTCTCTCTCTCGCTACAAAATCAGTGATTACAATCAAAGTAACAATTACCTTTGTTTAGCAAGCTCTGCTTTTAATTAACCTCTGTTTGTTCTTCACTGAAAACCCCTCTGCTAACAGCACCCCTAATGAGTCCTTCTGTTCTGGTACCTGAATTAGAGACAGGCAACAAGTGAATGGCCTGATGCTGCCATAGTTTCTTCATTCTCCAGACCTTGAATATTAAAAAAGAAAAATCGGGCTACACATGGGATCCTGAGAACTCGGGCTTGCTCAGGACAGCTTTTGAGGACATAGGATTGATTGTTCAAGGAACAAGTGAGAGGAGTCTGACCGCAAAAGATGGAAGAGGTTCTGTGAGAAGGAACGAGACATTTTTCCTGGCTAGTTCTTAAGCTTCGTAAGGTGCTATGTGACCATCTGCTGATCTAGTGGCCTTTTCATGTCATTAGAACCAACCTGGGTCAATCAGTATCCTTGAGCACTAGCCGGCTCTCGCAGCCACCCCTCAGCCACCATGCAGGAGCCTGCTCTACCTGCTAGTTCTGTTTAGAAGCTGCAACGGCCAATACAGAGGCTGGCCCGAGGAGGGACTTCTCAGGAAGCCCAACTCTGCAAGTCCACTTCTCATCAGACATGCGTGTACCTGCTGAGCTCTCCTACAGTCAGCCCACCCCTCCAACCGGTGTCCCGAGCGCTCACACGCTGTTCTAATGCTCATACTTTGTGATGTCCCCCACGTGGCCATCACGAAGTCACAAAAATCCTTATCACCAGAAGAGCAGGAGTGTGTGGGGCAAGGAGCCTTTGAGCTGCAAGTATATTTTTTCTTCTGAGTGTGTTTTAATAGCATGGTTCTCAAATTTGAGATCCTTGTGCTTTCATGTTAGAAGCTACTAACTGGGGAAAATCACCTTGAAGATTAACCATTAACTGTCCCTTATCTTTCATTCATCTAGCACTACTTATCCAGCTGGTCTTGAACACTGGCAATCAAATGGATCTCTAAGCTTAAAGAGAAATTTCCTTTTGAACATTCTGAATTCTTACCTTGAGCCTCCCAGGTCAGCTGCTAAGTTTCAGAAGAACTTGGGGACTTTGAGATGGTTCTGTGTCTTCAAAGCCCTTCTGGCAACTGGTTCCCCACCTTCTGGCCACTTGGTGCATTTCTCTACTGCAGACACAAGTAGGTCACTGCTATGGTAGAAAAAACAACTAAATAGAAGAGTATCTTTCATTTGTCCCTTAGGAAAATTCTGGAATTCCATCAGACCCCCAAATTCCATCAGTTCAAACACATATACACATATACATAAAATCTCACCATGTAAGTGAGTCACTTCACAAAAACATGATACAGATTGATTATTTTTTTCTGATAAATTTCCCTAGCATCTTGTGTTTTTCAAAGATGAGCCAAAAGCCTTCATTACATTTCTTCCCTTGTTTTATTTCATTTGACCTCAAATTTAAATGCCATGGTTTCCTTAGGAACCATTACTGCCTGAAACTTGTATGGCTAGTTTCCAGCTACAAACTCAAGCTTATCTATGATTATAAGTTTTAAAATAATATTGAAATAGAACTTAGAAACTGAGATTCTAGTGGTTTTGTAATAAGGACTTACTAGTAAAGAAATGAAATAAGAAAATAAAGTTTTGAGTGTGAAGCTGAGTTGCACTGTTTCATATAAACCAAATCTCTGAAATGTGTTATGTAAGTAGCAAAACATGCTGGTATCTTGAAATTTGCCAAGAATAAATTTGAAATTGCATTTCCACAGAAATAATTGCCTATCCTCTAGAGCAGCCATTCCCAACCTTTTCTGACACCAGGGACAGATTTTGTGAAAGGCAATTATCAGTGTGTTGGGGAGAGGGATGCACATACATAGTTCACAACAGGGTTCAAGATCCTAAGAGAATCTCATGCTGCTGCTGATCTGACAGGAGGCGGAGCTCAGGCAATAACACGAGAGGTGGGAAACAGCTATAAACATCGATGAAGCTTGGTTCGTTCAGCTGCGGCTCACCTCCTGTTGTAAGGCCCAGTTTTTAACCGGCCATGACCAGTACCGGTCTCTGGCCTGGGGGATGGGGATCCCTGCTCTAGAGTAATGGTGCCCAACTTTTTCAAAGCTCCTTTTTGAATATCAGGAAATTTAGTGACAATTCCCGCATAATAGAAAAAATGCAGATTATCTGTGGAGAGAGGCTCACAGGTCTTTGCATTTGGAAGTCTGGGTCCCACCACCTGGCTTCTACTGGTCCTGTGTTGAGACACCACAAAATCATTTAGAAATGACTGTCCCGGGAAAGCCGGGACGGCTCAGCGGGTTGAGCGCTCGCTTTGAGGCCACGAGGACCGAGGATCGAATCCCGGCTCCGGCCCAGGCAGGACCCACATGCTGAACTGGGGAGTTCCCACAGTTCGATTCTCTAGCTGTCTCTGTCTCTCTCTCTATCTGTCAAAAGTAAAATAGAAATAAATATGCACTGAAGATAAAATAATTACTCTCTATAAATATAAAAAGATATCTTTAAAAAGAAAAAAAAAAAAAAAAGAAAGAACTGTCCCTATGCAAACATCCTAGAACAGGGCTGGCTAACCTTTTGGCGCCTGAGTGCCAAAGTTTATGAAATAAGAGTATACTCGCTCGACTCGCGTGCCAACCCATCGAGTGAGATAGAGGTATCAATTATTTTTATGTCTATAAGAGCACAAACAATAATTTTTTAAATGGTATTCACAGCTCTGCGTGCCGAAATAATTGCTCCGCGTGCCACTTTGGGCACGCGTGCCATAGGTTCGCCACCCCCATCCTAGAACATACTCATAATTTGAGCTGGGACTCCAGAGATCACTATGTCTACAGCACATTTGCCTGTAGACATGGTAATCTTAATACGCAGTCTACTCTTGATATTTGACACCCCCTAAATTTACCTTTCTCATACCCTCTAATTAAATCTGAAAACTGTTCACCTCTTCTCAAGCATAGGATGGAATTGTGAGAACCCAGAGAATTCACAATGGACCTTTCCATACTCAAGTCATAAATGTGATAACTTATTGTTTCCACCATCAGATGATTATCCACATAAATCTTAACCATGTGTTTGAGAGCGGCCTTAAATCATCACCCTGGTCCACTGCATTGTGGGTGATAAGCCAGGGCTTTCACACATTTAACCCACTGTACTTTCATGGGAAATCCACACCCCTGTCCATCCACAAGAGTCTGTAGAAGAAAGCAAGGCTGAAAACAACCTCTGCAGGCCCTTGCCTCACTCGTGGGGATAAGAACGCAATGTCATGACGCTCCCCCATGCTTCTATCACAAAAGTTGCCTCTGCAAATGAATGTTTTGTCTTTTGAGGGAAATTTTCTAATTTCCACACTCTCCAGACAACCCTCCCGCTGGCATGTAAGAAATACTGTGGGAAAGAAAAGCTTCTTCCCCAGCCTCTGTCCTGACTCACAACTTGTATACTATGTGTATGTCTGCGGGCACATTATCACAGACATAATTTGCGTGGCATGAGTTCAGGGGCTCGATAAACTTGGATGAGGGGGAAAATTACATCTTTATTTGCACTAACCTCTAAAGGAAATTTAACATTACCTTCAAATGTGAGTGCAGGCAACAAACCACAGTAGTCTCAGAGATTTTATGGTCAAGAGAAATCACAGATATTTTCATATCACATTAAGGTTGCGCAGACATCTCAAAATATTTACTCCCATCACTATTTCAAAATTCAGGTAGCTGTAATAGCTGCCATGAGAGCTTGAGCTTGCTTTTAATATCATAATAAAGAAGCTTATATATGACTAAATCACCAGTTTGATATATATGAGGGCTGTCCAGAAAGTATCCAGCCATATAATATGAAAAACAGAGGCATTTATGGCTGGATATTTCCTGTACATTCTCTCTCTCTCTCTCTCTCTATCTATCTATATATATATATATATACATACACACATACATACATACAAATATATATATACACATGCATGCATGCATACAAATACATACACACAAGTACACATATATATACATGTACATGTTCGTATACATGTGTACACATACATACATATATGTACATATACATATAGACACACATATACATATATACATATATATTTGTTAATTTTATTTTAACAAAATTGGTCTCCTTTTTAATCCTATGTACTTTATGCATTAAAAATGTTATTTGGAGAAATGGTCCGTGTTTCTCTTCAATATGCTCCACATGAACAAATAACAGCAACTATCATTTATACAGTGCTTCTTACAGACATACCAGGCTCTGTTTAAGTGCTTGACATGTGTTAATTAGTAATTATCATAATCACCCTATCAGGTAAGTTCTGATTATCCTTATCTTACAGATGGGAAAACTTCGGCCAGGAATGCATAAGGGACTTACCAGCTAACACAAGGAGTAAGTGAGAGAGTCAGGATTCAAATCTGCAGGCGGACTCCTTCCTTGCAGCCCTTTGGCCATCCCGCCTCTCCAGCCAGCTACCATTGGGCAGCCTGACAGCTGATGAGAATACTCCACAGCAAACCGAGCAGAGGTAATCTTACAAAGCCTGTTTCCTCAATTTTCATCTTATGAAATAGGGATAGAAAAGACCTCCCCTGCACATCTAAAAATCAAATAAAACATATATACCAAGTGCTAAGTGTGTCCAGAATACCAGCTCCTTAAAATTGTAGTTATTTTCATGTTTGTGATTATTCTCACTAAGGTAGACACAAAAGATGGTGGACCAAGATGAGGCAGATGGTGAAAAGCAAACTTTTAGGAGTCAGGGAATGAGCAGAAAACCATGGTCCAAGTGGAGTAGAGGCTAAGCGATCCAACCAACATTTGCAGTGACCTAAGGGACACATCCAACCCCATGAGGTTTAAAACTCTATCTATTGCCTCTCTTTCCTCCCAGATTTGCTTCTGCTCACACATCCCTTTACTTGACAAAAGTTGCCACATTCAACTTCTTGCCCTTTTTCTTGCCCCATTTGTCTCATCCCATTCACAAACCCTGCCAACCTGCCCCAGAAATATCTCCTACAATTCTAAATATAACTCAAGCACTGAATTTAATTCCTTCTCAAATTAGCACCAGAAGACCAAAGAAAATCTGTATCAATGCTGGAAATTTGGAAAAGCTGAAAACAACATTCAGATGATAGTCAATGATTTTTCAACTCACTGTAGTGACATGAGACCAACTGGAGAATAGGATGCTCCGGCCCGCATGGTCAAACGCAAGGGGAAACCCACACGGGAACAAGTGGGAACAGGGGGCAGAGAACCCCTGCTAAGCCCCACAGCAATGCCTGGCTTAGAGAGCATGAGAGATGGGTGCTTGTTTTGCCTACTTTACTTGCTTGGGGGGCAGGGGAGAGCGGATGATACTCTTCCACTGAGGCCCCAAACATAGGACCTGTCACACCCTAACCACAGAGTAGAATGAGTGACCAAACTAGGTCAAACAGGCTTCCGCTCCTGGGAATCCAGCCCTGATGGACAAGCAGGAGAAGAGAGGTGGAGATGAATCACGGGATTGACAGCCACACCCTAGAGAGTTAGTTCAGAAGCTCTTGTTTCCAAGCTCTCCAGAACTGAACTGGATCCTGTCTTCCTGGTAACAGGAATGTGTTTACTAAATACCCACGTGGAGGGCTGAGTTTTCCTGCTGCCCCTGTCACCTGCTTGAGCCATTAGCAGCCATCTAAAAGGACCTGAGAGTTTCTGACAACTCAGTGGGGCAGTTCTCAGCAGAAGGTTAGAATATCAGTGCCTACATGCTACACTAAGGAACAACCTGTGTGTGTTTGGTATTTTAAATGTTGTTGGATAAGATGGTCTATCAGAATGAGCAGATCAGCCCTGTGATTTCATTAAAATGTGTGATTCGTTTTAGCCTTGAAATTTTAAGCTGAAAGGCTTGAGAGAATTTCTCTAGGTTTGTAAACAGCATGGGATGCTTAAGAGAACTTGCAATTTACTGTATCTGTAAGTTTAATTTATTACATTCACTACAGAGGAGAAATCAAATATTTTATGTTCACAAATGCAGGAAAACTGTTTAAAGGAATTTAATTAACCAAGTTGTAAATGGGGCTGATTATTTAAGGTACTTTTGTCCATTCACCTGGAACACTAACAAAAGCACCCTTGAATAGGCTTGTGAAAATGCACTGGATTTATAAAACAGGAAAATAATAAGACTTATAAGTGGGACTTACAGGCTTAAGGAAAACAAGACTTTCACATTTTTTATATGAATAAATTGAATACTAATCTAAAATTCCAAATAGATGTTGTGCTCTTTTTTAGGGGGGCAAATGCCACCGTATGGAAAACCAAGAAAACATGAAGAAATCAGAACCCAAGACTTACTGTTGTTCTCCCACAGAAGGAATGAGCTTTCTAGGAATGCTGTTGCCCAACATTTAGATTATGGCCCCACATAGCCGAACACGCCTGAGAACAGATCTTTAACACACACATATTTGTTGACACACCATGGTGGGTGCTGTAAGACACAGTGTGGAGCCCCCTGCCCAGAGCAATGAAGGGCTGGTCATCGGAGCTCTGAGTGCTGTGGGCAGGCAGCCCTCAGGGGTCAGCCCCTTCCGGGGAGACCTCAGGTGCACTGAGCCACCCGGTGGACTCCACACCCCTCCTTGGAATTGCCTCCATCTAGAGCAGGGGTGGCGAACCTGTGGCACGCGTGCCCAAAGGGGCATGCAGAGCAATTATTTCGGCACGTGGAGCTGTGAATACCATTTAAAAAATTATTGTTTATGCTCTTATAGACATAAAAACAATCGATACCTCTATCTCACTCGATGGGTTGGCACGCGAGTCGAGTGAGTATACTCTTATTTCATAAACTTTGGCACTCAATCGCCAAAAGGTTCGCCACCCCTGATCTAGAGACTTCTCCAAGAAGATGTATAAAGCCCTGGACCGCAGGCCCAGCTCCGGACAGCTCTGAGGGATCCTCCTTGTCCCGTGGGGTCCGGCCAAGGCCCTCCCTGGGTCTGCATCACAGATCAGCCTCTGCCCCATCCTGCCTCCTCCCCAGAGGTCCACACCCAGGTCACTCCCAGTAAGCGTCCTGCACGTTCAATGCCTTCACAGAATCTGCTTCCAGACACCCACCCTCTCACACACACTGCATGCACCCACCTCTCCATCGCCTTGTTAAACGTGAGCCACGTTTGATATCCTTGTGATTTTTAATACCTTCAGACTGGGAAACAGAAGTGAGGAGACCAGTATACTGGGAGCCGTAAAACATGGCTAATTAAGAGAGTGCCTGCGTTGTGGTCTAAAACACACGGGAAGACACTTCACCGGAGGCTAGAGAAGATACTGCCTTCCATTCCGAGACGTTGCTTCCACGTCTTACCATCTGAGTGTTTTTTCATGGACAAGCTCTGTCCTTAGGTCATTGTCATTGCCTGCACATGAGCAAACATTGAAGCTAACAGCATCAAAACCTGCAGGGTAGACCTGCTCTCCAGAAGGAAACAGATGTACGAGGCTGTCCGGAAAGTCTCCAGCCATGTGACATTGCTCGTTATATTGACAATGGGGGGAAGGGGGCAGTTTCCAGGCAGCCCTCATACTTTTCCCAATTCCTTTCACTAAGTACAATGAAAAACCCTGAATGTTATTTTTAAAACAAATATAAGAAGACTGGATGGTGAAGAGAAGGCAGTGGGCAAATTATATAAATCTCCAGAGAATCATGCTGAGTGAGAAAAAACAATAAACACCCACCTCAAGAGGTTACATACTATATGATGCAGTTATAGAACAGTCTCAGAATTTTGAAATTTGAGAAATGGAGAACAGATTAGTGGTTGCCAAGGAGAAGGGGGGGGGGGTGGCTGGGTGTGATGTTAGCAACAGCAAGACTCTGACTGATAGCAATGTGTGTGTCTTGACTGCATCAATATCTACCTGGTTGTGATGTTGTATTGTAGTTTTGCAGGATGTCACCGTTCAGGGAAACTGAGTAAAGCATGCCAAGGGCCTTTGTTATTTCCTACAACTGCGTGTGAATCTATAGTTATCTCAAAATAAAAGGTTTAATTTGGAAACATTCTTTTCCTCTCAGGTTGGATGTTAGCAGTTTAGAAGAAAATCCTGCAGATGAAGTAGAATACTGACTTTTTCTATGTATAAGATGATACTTCCATCTAAAACTGTTAGACCCAAAATGGGGGATGGTCTTAGACACAGGAGTAACCCATGTACTGATTTCTTAATGTTGGGTTAGAAAAGATGGGGTCATCTTATACATGTGAGTGTCTTGTACGCAGAAAAATATGGTACTTTTTAACCCCTGGGAACAAAATGGTTGTAGGGAGAGACTGGAAAATGCTGAGGAAGATGTGTTTTGGAATTTTTCCACAGTTGGCATCAAAAGGACACTGGTTCTCAGAGACAGATTTGCCATGAAACTCATAACATTTAAGCTTTGGGGCCCCTCACCTGGATGGGACCAAGCCCCCAAGAGGCATCCCAATAGCACACTTGCATGAGTAAAACCTGCAAAGTTGAAACACAGCCAGGATTTGTCAAGACAGTGACCTCCTTCTGAGTTGTCCCCACCTCTCTTCTCCTCATGTCCAGTAGCGGTGGAGTGGCTAAGGGCACTTCAGGGACCTTGTTAGGGGAAGCTGAACAGAAGAAACAGTCATTTGGTTGGTAGTTGAGGTTTGATGAGGTTTACATGGCTCGTGGTCACTTCAAAGTTTCACAAAGTCATTGTTAACCATCTCATTAGAGGAAAATTCCAGGTTTCTCCCCATCATCCACTGCGTGAAATCACACAGCAACCTGTCACAAAGGTGGAGAGCCAATGGTCATATTCCAACCAAACATGGTCTATGCCCCCTGCTATGAACTGAACTGTGCCCCCCACCCACCACCCCAAAATGCCAATTGTATCCCTGGCCCCCAGTGTGACTATACTTGGAAAGGGGCCATTGAGGAGGTAATTAAGGCTAAATAAGGTCATAAGCAAAGGGGAGGACCCTAATCCAATAGGACTGATGTCACTATAAGAAGAGGAAGAGACACCAAAGATACCAGAGTACAGAGAAAAGGCCATGTGAGGTCACAGCAAGAAGACAGAGGTTTGCAAGCCAAGGAGAGAGGCCTCCGGAGACACCAAGCCTGCTGACACCTTGATCTTGAACTTCCAGACGCCAGAACTGTAAGAAATAAACAACAGAAGTTGTTTCAGCTGCCCTGTCTGTAGACCCTTGTTGTGGCAGCTGGAGCTGAACAATACACCTCCAACACCCCCCTCCACATAGGGGTTTTGGAGCAAAAACAAGGTTGGAAATGTACCGAGCCAAGAGTTAGTCTGTGCAAATTTCTTCCAGTCATCAAGGTGTGATATTGTAGCAGAGGGTTCAGTTACCATAAGTCCAAATCCAAATGTAAGTGCTCTCCTGTAGAGAGACTGAAAAGCAAAATGTTTACTACTAGAAACAAACCATACCTTTTTATGGAAAGCACTCAATTTATT
Organism: Craseonycteris thonglongyai; assembly: GCA_004027555.1. Lineage (NCBI taxonomy): Eukaryota > Metazoa > Chordata > Mammalia > Chiroptera > Craseonycteridae > Craseonycteris > Craseonycteris thonglongyai. The sequence goes on from PVKE010001775.1 coordinate 93,001, forward strand.
AGAGCTGCTGTTTTAGGAGGAGAAACATGTAACAAACAGCACCTTAAAATGCAACTGGGGGGAAAGCCGGGACGGCTCAGCGGGTTGAGCGCTCGCTTTGAGGCCATGAGGACCGAGGATCGAATCCCGGCTCCGGCCCAGGCAGGACCCACATGCTGAACTGGGGAGTTCCCACAGTTCGGTTCTCTAGCTGTCTCTGTCTCTGTCTCTCTCTCTATCTGTCAAAAGTAAAATAGAAATAA